>JAYKAV010001145.1:1128469-1153128 GCA_035582835.1 Phoebastria nigripes | reverse complement strand
TTTTTTTTTTTTTTTTTTTTTTTAAATGAGAACTGTCCAGAGCTCAGTTTGAAATCCAATGGCATCATGGTCCACAGTGGAAACCAGTGGAACCTGTGGATGAATGACCCGCACTACCCTGGATAGGGCTAGAAGAGGGAAACCAATTTTTTTTATCCTATTGGTAGATCTATAACTAAAACCACAGCACTAACGATGTGCCAAAACATTGTTTTTATTAGCTATGCTCTCACCTTGTTTTATCATTCAGGGAAAACTACTTCTATTTGAAAGACTATCTTAAACCACTTACAGAAGCAGGATTAAGGTCTGGTGATTTCAAGCAGAAGGAAGTGTCTTACATACAAATTTTGTTCAATACCTTTCATTTCATGCTAGAATGTCTGAATCCCACAAGCAAAACTATAATGCCACAGAGATGAAGCCTCTTCTGGCTTTTGCAGTTTCAYAGAGATCACTGCAGTTTTCACACGTTAACGTTAGATTACCTGCTATTTTATAAAAAATATTCCTATACTTTTCCAGGCACGCCTGCTCCTTCCCATATTATTTTTGGTATTTATGAAGCCAGCTACACAGACTTCACAGGCAAATGACCTTTAAAAATGGATGAAGAGCTGTAAAATTTACATCCTACGTATTTTGCAGCAGAAGAAAAGCTGGTTTCAGCTTCTCCCCTCTCCCTCCCAAACAAATAAGAATTGTTTCTCTCAAGTCCGTCCCTCTCCAGAAAAATCTGACCTACAAAGGGCTTTCTCATAACTCAGCAGACTAGGTTAGTCCTCAGATGGATTTATCATTAACCACATAAGCACATGTTGTCCATTCTGTCCAACCTAATGAATGTGCTATAAATAAAATATCTCTAAAAGCAGGTTTCACCATACTTATCCAAGCTGTTGCTGCAAGTCCTTGTAACTCCCAAACCCACTTATGTTACAAACATTAATCACTTGATTATAATTCAAAGCATCAACTCTCTACAGCTGAAACTCCCTAGCACTTGACTTTGGCTAGACCTCTAACCTCAACTTATCACTTTCAGGCATACTCCACATTTTCTTCTCCAATCTGTCACTAACATAGAAAAGACATGGGAAGTCACTTTTGAAAGGTATTTTTAACCTAGGAGTGTCTCATTAAAAGGAGAACTTGGTATGGAAACTCTAAAACAAAACCTTTCCCATTTTACTTGGCATAGCAATCTGAAAATACCAGAGGTGCATTTCACCACAACCCATGTCATTTAAAACCCAAGAAATGTAAAGAAAAAGGAAATTCTTTTAGAAAAGACACTGTGAGTGTAATWCCTACCTATGCCACAAACATTTTATATGATCATAGTATTATCTGTAGAGCTTTGTGTTCTCCATCTTGAATGAAGGAAGCTGAACCAAGCCATCTATTAATTCTGACTTGCCTGCTCATTTATTAAGAGTGTACATGGACAGTTTGGGTTGTTTTCTACTTATTTCAGCTGACAACATCAAGATCATATTCCATCTTGACCAAAGTTTTTAAAAGCCCAGAGAAACAAAAGATTAATTGTAGGAAATTATTTTTAAACATCATATGCTTCAGTCTGGAAATAGAAAGACAAAGATAAAACTCCCAAAAGGAAAGCCATAGCTAATGAGAGCCTGAGAGGAAATGATCACACATTCTCAGTTCTTCTGATGGATGTTCTTCTAGCCTTATTAATCAGAAGTTTGTGATGTCGATAAATCACTGAAGTATGATAACAGATGAAGGTGAGTTTAGACGTAAAATGATCCATGGTGAAGGATTACAATAAAGGAGGAAAAGGAGGGGGAGCCAAACACAGTTTTATAAACTGCATCCTCAGCTTGTGAGGACTTGTAGCTAATAAATGTCATTCCTTTTCTACATTATCTAGGAGATTAAGAATGTTTCTCAATGTGTAACTGCTGGGAAGCCTCTGTAGCACCTTCTCCAGTTACTCCAGGAGGTTTACATTACATCAATTGCTTTATTTTTCCATCAATTATGATTTCATTTACAAAGAGGAACTTAAAAGTACCTTTCTTCTTTTAACCTCTTTTGGAGGAAGTAGGCTCCAGCAGCAGAAAAGGAGAATCCAGGCAAAACACTGATGTTTTTGACCTTCCAAGGTTTGTCAGATCCTCCTTTGAGATTCCAGCAAGTTTTCTAGYATGACCTTATCCTGCCTGAATGATCCTGTGTCACAGAGGTGTCAGCAAGGTCTCTATGCCTCCAATTAGTCTATATACAGAGCTGTTGGTTTCTATATTCAGCAAAACCACCCAGCTATCAATCTACATGTTGGCAATTTTCAAGGAAAGCATTTCCCAGAGCACTTCAGAAGTAAATAAATGCATTTGAGATGCTATTACTAATGAATCAGTTCCATTCTCTGCCTTCTATTAGTGGTTTTTATGCTGCAGAAGACAGCCCTGGTCATCCAAAGCAAACCAAAGCCATGCTTACATACTGCAAATTCAAAACGGAAGGTTATTAAAAAGAGGCAGTTTGCCAATAAGGCAAAATTTGCCTTGAGCATTGAAAGCCAGAGGCATACCAGACACCTAGGAGAGAAAGGACAGAAGTGCACTGGATGCCTTTGAGGATGCTTTCAACTGAAATACAAATTTGGGTGCTTCCCATGTAGGTTTTAATCAGTTTTGCCACAACACAGAGAGATCTCCAAGCTGATGCCCTACCAAGCTGGCAATGCTACCTCATGCTGCAGGACAGCACTTGGTAGGTAAATGCATCAGCTTGGTCCAGGTGCAGTGAAGCTATGCAAGGGACATTGCTTCTTGAACTGATAAGCCCTACCGACAGAGCACATTAGCTTGGATGCACTGTGAGTATTGTCCTACTCCATATGGAGCCAGCCCAAACATCTCCATACCATACTGTATTCTGCAGTAATATAAATTGGGGATTACAGTTGAGTTTCACTATAGTCCTCAGAGCTTCCCTTGCTGGGACTATAGCTGAGGTGTCTCTGGCACCATCTACCCAAACGCTTCCAATTCAAGGTTGCAGCAGCTAACAGGGAGATAGATCAGCTGCGGAGTCAAAGGGACAGCCTTTGAAGTGATCAGATATTCCTATAGAAAATAACAACAACTTATCCCTGTAATGACTGCGTGGTACTCCATGGAATAGTGGGGATGGCATTTCTGTTATTTCTGTACTTGCCAAGGTTTCTATATGTAGCTATGTTTAAAGGGAAGTACCGAAAATTAAATTACAGCATTTTTCTCCAGGCTTTCTAAGCCATCATGAGCAAGAACAGGAGACAAGTACATGTTAACATAAATTCTAAGCTGAGATGTGTAATTTTACCCATACAGAAACTGAAAGAGTGGATAAGAGGGAAAATTAAGAACAAAAGACAACAAGAAAAAAAAAAGAGAGAGGAAAAAAAAAAAGGCGGCCCCAGAAATAAGCTCTAGCACCTGAGAAAAAGAAAGCAAAATACCTGGTGTCCACTGTTGCAATCTGAGGTCTGCTGTGAATGGATGCACGAATCTGTGGCATGGAAATGAATCAGAATTACTGTCCCAGGGAACACACTCCACTGGAGCAGTCTAACTCATCTCAGGAGGATATGTAAAACTTACAGATCTGATTCTTGCCATATGATTCTTGCCAGATGTCTGGCTATAGACAACTGATCACTAGCAGACTATCTTAAGATAGCCTTCAGCTGAGACACACCACTTCCACYCCGAGAGCACTTAATTCTTAAAATGCAAAGAATTGAGTGCTTGCAATCAGCATAGGAATAACCTTAAATTACACCTTCACGCTACAAAGCCTCTGCTCTTGAAATATGGAGGCAGCTCAAAGAAATAAAGGGGTATCCAGGCCCTCTTTCCATTGCTCTTGAATGAAGTATGGTATAGATTTCTAGCTCTGGATTCAGGCCTGGAAGCACATCTGGAAGTGTCTAGCCTTGCATACATTATATTTGTGCTACAGTCAAGAAATCATGACTTCCACGAATATCATGGATGAYGAAGAAGATTCCTGGCCTGAAACAAAATATTATTGTTTATTATGTTACATTGAGACTGACTCCTTAAAAGCTGCTGATACCACAGCCGTGATCTGTCAGCTGCAGAGCTTCGGACTGCCATAGTTCCTGTGAAGTCAACTGTTTGAAAATCCACCCCTGAGCTAAGACATCAAAATCTTCCCAAACCACATGGTTCTTCTGCATTTGGCACAACAGCAAAAAATTACACATATCAACCAGGAGTCACCTTGCTGCAATACTCAACCAGTATCCCTTACCTGCAAGAGGGAAGGAATTGCAACACGAGAAAAGGAGTCGTCTTTGGCAACACACTACGAGACAAAAGAACAAGCACAGCCCTTCTCAGCAAGCTCACCTGGCACAGTGGACGTGGATAAAACACTGCTGGCTTCCAGTGCCAGTGTTGTGATGATCGTGAAGAAACCCGCTCCTTCCTGGCATGGYATTTGTTGAATTGAATAGCTAGAAAGACCTTTAAAGTTGGAGGTGGAGCTACCTCTGGTCACAGGAACAACCACATCTCCCGCAGCAGCATTGCTGCTAGGAAGCATTATATAAATGAGTTCATGTCAGGTCACAGTCAGAAGATGGTCAGAGGCAGGAACACTCCAGTAGGCTTTACTTTTCCACAGCACAGCCAAAAGCAGGCAATTTTTTAAAAGCAGTAAAACACTGCTGTGGTTGCAGACACCATTTGTTAATAGCAGGATGGCTTCACAGTCAGTTTGCACCACTGACTCCACCACCACCTTTGCTGCACTGAGTTGGTGAAAGTGACACAAATTTTCAATGAACACTCATTTAAATTAAGGCACACAACCCACTGGAGACCTTCTGTGGAAACCTCCATGTTCTTGAGGCCAAAGATCTGTTCCCAGATCCAAATCCAGTCAGTAGCTACTTAACCACAAGTATGTCCCATGTGTTAGAGAAGAAAACATGAGATCGAGGATCCTGTTCTTAAAAATAAAAAAGGTAATAATACACAGAGGAGCCATGAAAGCCTTCATCCTGCTTGTGTAGCGCTGCTGATGCTTTCTCATTTCTAACAGTGATTACAGAGGAGAAAGAAACAGAGTGTCCCATGAAGTGCAGACTTTGTGACTCAAGAGGCTCAGCAAGGAGAGTGTTTGCTCTGTCAGGAGCCCACCAGGCAGGAGCAGGGTTCCCAAACCATTCAGGGCATCCCAAGCCCAGAACTGGAAATGCTCATGGTCCTGGAAATGAGCAAGAAAATTGTACTGCGGCACGAAAAAGGGCTTCACAAATAGGAAACTTTGGGAACTGCTGCTCTTAAGGGTTTTAGTTAGATGCTGGTAGTCATGTCTTGTTAAGGGTTRATTGACTGTATTCAAAATCTCAGTGTTGCATTTCTACCCTTAGGAAGGTGATGAATTTGAACAAGAGGCTTAACATATAAGCAAGTTGCCAGAAAAAATAGGACAAATAAAACCTATCTGACCTCCCTGAAGCTTATAAATTCTGCCCCAACTTGTTATCAGATGGCAAACCCTTCCCAGTAACTACAGCATGCATCAAAATTGGTCATTGGAAAGCAGCATGGTCATGCTTTGTGAGAAATGTCATATATCTTTCTATTTATAACRCAGGTCTTTTTGAGTTTTAGCCACTAACCATTGGCCCATCTGTACACCCAGAACTCAGTCTTGCTGACACATTCAGGACTCTGAGCTAAGATTCCTGAATCAAATATCCCTTCTTCCTGACTTATGCCATGGTAACACTTCAACCTGAAATACCCAGTGCCTCAGAAAAGGAATCTTTCTTTCCAACATGTAGTAGTACAGTTGACAATGAATGCCCATATACCGCTATTTCTGAATAATGCCTTTCAGGTTGGGCTGGCTAGATGAATACAACTATTGGGCACATGGAGATATCGTGATACAAGAAACTCAGCCAGCTGAGAACATCACTGCACATCAAACATCTCCTCCACCATCTAGTCCAGCTTCCCAAAGAATTCTGAAATGACTTCTGTGACCTGATCTTCATCTTTGTCGTCTGCACCCAGGACATCTCCAAGACATACTAAAGGTCCAGAAGAAGACAATGGTAAGCAACTATGATCCTCTGGCTCGATGGAAAGAGAAATCTCCTCCTATGACCAGGTGACCCGCCTAGTGGATGAGGGAAAGGCTGTGGATGTGGTCTACCTGGACTTCAGTAAAGCCTTTGACACTGTTTCCCACAGCATTCTCCTAGACAAGCTGGCGGCTCATGGCTTAGACAGGTGTACTCTTTGCTGGGTAAAAAACTGGCTGGACGGCCAGGCCCAGAGAGTTGCGGTGAACGGAGTTGAATCCAGTTGGCAGCCGGTCACGAGCGGTGTCCCCCAGGGCTCAGTTTTGGGGCCAGTCTTGTTCAATATCTTTATCAATGATCTGGACGAAGGGATTGAGTGCACCCTCAGCAAGTTTGCAGACGACAACCAAGTTGGGCAGGAGTGTTGATCTGCTCGAGGGTAGGAAGGCTCTGCAGAGGGACCTGGACAGGCTGGATCGATGGGCTGAGGCCAACTGTATCGAGGCCAAGTGCCGGGTCCTGCACTTCGGCCACAACAACCCCATGCAACGCTACAGGCTGGGGGAAGAGTGGCTGGAAAGCTGCCTGGCGGAAAAGGACCTGGGGGTGCTGGTAGACAGCCGGCTGAATATGAGCCAGCAGTGTGCTCAGGTGGCCAAGAAGGCCAACGGCATCCTGGCCTGTATCAGAAATAGTGTGGCCAGCAGGACTAGGGAAGTGATCATGCCCCTGTACTCGGCACTGGTGAGGCCACACCTCAAACGATGTGTTCAGTTTTGGGCCCCTCACTACAAGAAGGACATTGAGGTGCTGGAGCGTGTCCAGAGGAGGGCAACGAAGCTGGTGAAGGGTCTGGAGAACAAGTCTGATGAGGAACAGCTGAGGGAACTGGGACTGTTCAGCCTGGAGAAGAGGAGGCTGAGGGAGACCTTATTGCCCTCTACAACTACCTGAAAGGAGGTTGTAGCGAGGTGGGTGTTGGTCTCTTCTCCCAAGTAACTAGCGATAGGATGAGAGGAAATGGCCTCAAGTTGCTGCAGGAGAGGTTTAGATTGGACATTAGGAAAAATTTCTGTACTGAAAGAGTGGTTAARCATTGGARCAGGCTGCBCAGGGAAGTGGTTGAGTCACCATCCCTGGAAGTATTTAAAAGACATGTAGATGAGGCGCTTAGGGACATGGTTTAGTGGGCATGGTGGTGTTGGGTTGATGGTTGGACTTGATGATCTCAGAGGTCTTTTCCAACCTTAATGATTCTATGATTCTATGAAATAAGGGTCTCATCAAAATGGTGCAATGAATTCTTTAGGAACTGCAGACAACTTCAAATCTCATCCCCATTCACTAAAAGTTCATGGTGCAATTCTTTAGCATCTCCTATGTGAAATAAAATACATAAGAGGATACACATTTCACAAAAATCAAACCACCTTAAAATCCTATCAAAATAATATGCTGCACTTCAAACACTCCTCCCCAGAGGGGAGGCTGTGAAAACAACAGTTGAAAGGTGTATAATCATTTTGCTTAATGCAGTACTGGAAGATGTTCAAATGCTCATCTGATGAGTGCAGGAATAGAACAGAAAATAAAATAGTTCAGTTCAGGCCAGGTCAGGTGATCTTCCCAAAGACGACTCCGATCCGTTTTCTGAAGAAGCACAAAACCCAAGAGATTCTGAATGCAGACTGCTACTCAGAAGGGAGTATGATACAATAATAAAAACCAACAGTCACATTTAGAATAATATTAAAAATTAAAAGCCCTTAGTGAAATCCAGTAGCTGCTTGTATGTATGCCCCCAGCTCACTGCAACACAATGCTTTTGTGTAACTCCTGGAAGATTTTAGAAGGTGGTAAATAAGTTGATGCTCTCCGCACACTACATATATTAAAAAGGGGTAAACAGGCCTATCATCATAAGCTTGTCTGCTTCACATCAATCCCAGGCAAAACCACAGAACAGCTATGATGGGACTCAACAGATAAATAATTAATGTCCATCAACAATGTAAATGGAAAAGGGATCTTGGGAAATTAATCCAGTTTCACATTTTGATAAGYCTAAAATGAGACAGATAAAAGTAATAGGGTTGATGCTTCTGAAAAGCACCAGACTTCAATTATTGAGTAATAAACATGACTGGTTTAAAATCAACATAGTACAGTGTAGATGAATTGGAGACCAGCTAACTGATACCTTTCCAAATGAAACAGTAAACTGCAACTGTTCACTCAGTGAGTGATCCTGCCTTACTAGTTGCTATTTAATATTTTTACTGCTGACATGGAAGAAAAAGTTAAATTATTATTTAGTAAGTTTGTGAAGTTTGGGGAAGTGGTATGGAATGAAGAGGATAATAAACCAAAGCAATCCAGAAAGTAATCCAGTAAACTGCACACAAGCCAACAGTATGAATTTCAGTACAGACATATACAAAGTCCTGAATATAAGATTAAACAGTGGAGATCTTGCTTCTCAGACATAAGAAAGGAGGCCAGAAGCAAACTGGAAAAAGCCCAGCAAGTTACAGAATCTAATTGGTTTAATATGGACTACCAGTCTGACATCTTCAGCAGGGTAATGCATGTACTAGAGATGCAATATCAAGTAGAAGAAGCAAAGAAATTATATATCATCCCAATTTGGCAGTGGTGCAACTGCTGCTGATATTCAGAGCCTATTTCAGAGGCTGCAGACACTAAGAAGTGGGAAAGAATTCAGGGAAAAGCCACAAGAATGATTGAAGAATCGGGAAACTTCATTCCGGAGAAAGACATGAGAAGATATACCTCTCTAATTTTACAAAGAAAAGCTGAGAGGTTTCTTAATCACAGACTATAAGTATTTAAACAGAGAATAAAAATTAGCTAAGGAGGATTCTTCAGCCTTAAGAGTAAAAGATCTAGCAATGGCCAATAGCTAGAAGTTGAATCTAGACATTCAGAACAGAAATAAATCCAGTTTCTTTGACAATTTTGCAAGGGTTGTGGGATACTCACCGTCACTGGGAATCTTCAAATCAATTTTTTTAAAGTTTCACTCCAGTTCAAACAGCAATTAATGGAGGGAGGTCTTATGGCCTCTTGGTCTGAGTAACCTATCAATTGACAGGGCGTCAAAGGCTTCTGTGGGAAGCTATTTTACAACCTAATAAATGTCATCTTTGGGAAAAGCTTCATGGGATTCTGCTTTTTTCTTTAACACACTACTAATGGACCACACTGAGTAATTGATTCCCTTGCTTTCTGTTCTCATCAAAGGACAATTAAAATAATGATCTTTCAGCAGTAATAGCTAATAACACCTTCTTTAATACTTGTAAAGAATGATCAGAGAATGAATCAAGCAATTAATTCTTAGTTCTTAGTCATTCCTCCTACTCAAGTCCCAAACCAATGTTCACTTAAGCACAGGAATATGTGATGAATGTTTCCTTCAGCCAAGCACTGGAGAAGGAGAAGGAGGAAATTTGGCATTTGTGACCCTCAGACTGCCATATTTTACTGTATCTCTACCCAAACCAGAAGACTCCACAGAGAAAACTAAGATTCTTGCAGGGGCTGAAATAAATGTGCTCCTGTGGTTAATGTGCTCTCCCTCTCTCCATCCTCACCTGCTTTTTGGCTGTGGCCTGTCCCTTTTGTCACTCATGCTTTAATTTGCCTCCTAATCTCAATCCTGCTATTCAGTGTCTAAGCACTGCGCATGTTTCCTTAAGACCACAAAGAAGCAACCCCATTGTGTAAATGAAACCCATTACGACATTCCCTGCCCCAGGGAGTTCACAACACAGAATATAAACCAGCTTTGTCAAACTGGTGGCCTGCAAACCAAATCCAGCACAGACAGTCGCACCGTATTTCTTCCTGAGCCTTGCAGGAGACGCACGCGGTAATGTAGCACTCCTGGGGCAGCATAGCAATGCCTAATGGATGAATACGGGGCCTTACAACTAGTGATGGACAGTGCCAACCAACGCATTGCGAAATGATAGCAAAATTGCTCTGCATTTCCTGTAACTCTCTCCCTGCCCCTCTTTCCAGGTACGGGATGGGGTTACCTGTCCAGCTCCTTCTGCCCAGACGTGTTAGCAAGCTGCATTGCCCCATCCCTTTTCCCAGCAGCATCATGCTCTTCACCCCTCAGCGGGACTGCTGAACAGCCACAATCAAAGTCAAGAGGTGACAGATGACCCAGGGGACTGAATCTCCATTCTCAAAGCAATGATGATTGTCCCCAAAGGACAGTCTCGAAGTGCAGCTTTCACTGAGTAAATCCCAGGCCTCTGGGAACAGGCTGGGGAACAGTAAATTTAGTAAGGAAACAGAGACCCTACCACTCCCTATTGTTTCACCAGCCCTCTGTCTGAAATGCTTAATAGTATCAAGATACTTGCTAGAATCACAATACATGTTCAAATACCAGTACAATAAAACAGCATGTTTATGAGGTCAGCCAGGAGGCTCTGGTATGGAGACTCCAGTGTGGACAAAGTTGGACAAACATTAGATAAATAAGTGGAAGAGGCTGAATCATAGTGGAAACCAAGAGAAGTTATGTTTGCTCTAAATGGTGGACCTCATGGACCTAGCTTTCAAAGTGAAGCATCTACAGACAGGTGCAATCACTAGGACTCTAAGTAGGGCCCCCAGACTGAACTTTTTGGCACCATTTTCTGTGATTCTGATTTATCCAAAATTTGCCAGATCAAAAGTTGTTAGTATTAGTGCTTTGGAAAACATGATCTCTCCCAAGATGAGCACCATCCCAGCACTGAGCTTACATCATAGCCAACCCGCCTTCCAAATCATTAATAAGGATCTTAAGCAAAAACAGTTTAACATTGTTCCCTACTGCTCCCCTGAGGTATCTCCCACCAAGTGTTGGCATTTATTCATCACTATGAATTGCCTGTTTTCAGTCTGTTTTATAATCTTCATCTCCAGTCAATCTAAATTAATTTTTCAGCTCAGTCTTCATGAAACAATACATTAATTGCCTCAGCACATGAACAGACATCTTATTTACACAGATTAAATGACCACATTCTTTTCATCTGCTTGGCCTGCAGTTGGATCAAAGTAAGTGATTAAGTTACGTCTGGATTTGCTTCTTACAAATCTATGCGTGTGTCATTCATGTTCCTTTTCAATGGTAAAGTTAACTTGTGTAGAGGGTCTGCATACTTCCTACATGCCACTAAAGGAATTGAATTAATAACTAAAGTGTGCTCTGAGTCACACAGAAAACTCAATAAACTTCTTCACCAGGGATGAGGTTTGCTTTAACTGCTTACAGATTTACTTTGTTTGGTATTTTCTCCGTTATTCTGTTATGACAAAATTCACCCCTTTCTTTTTGCATCATTCACATTCTGTTTTGGCAACTATCTTGAGGGTTAGCTAACATACACATGTGAATGCATGGCACAGCAAATTCTTCTTTCCTTATTTAGACTGTTTTACTAGAGATGGAAGCCAAAGTTATTGGATAGTTACTAGCTCTTTTAATGACTGTTGTTTATTCGTAAAGATCAATACAATATATTTTCCTCTGTCCTCTGGTTCTTGTTTGATTCTTCTGTTTTTCAGAGATAACTGTATGTGAGCCAGCTCCTTGACTAATTGCAATGAAAACATAGCAGGCAGATCTGGTCTCCCAAGTTTTATTTCTAAGATTTTCCTGTTTCCCACATCCCTGAAACTCGTCTCACAGAGGTCGTATTCTGCCCCATTCCCAATGTATTCAGTTAATGTTAGTGTCAGGAGATAGCACAGAGATTCAGTAAACCCAGCAGTACTGACTTTAAGTTCTCATTCTGTGGGGCTTCCTAATGCTGTTAGACAGTTTGAGGTCTAAAATGGGATGAAAGGAGACAAGGCGAGGTAAATATGTCACTTCCACTCACAGCTTTGCTTATGGATGTTTCCCAACTTGGTGAAAGTCAGCTAACCCACAGGAACAGCAGTAAGGTATCTTGGCACATGAAAAAGTTAGTGCCTAGAGCCACTCTTTGCAGAGATCAGAACTCTTTTTTCCACCACATATAATGGGTGTCACCCCAGTAATAAGAACAGGATTTTGGATCAGTTTAATGTCTGAATCATCAACTTTTTGTGRTTAAAGGGGGAGATCAGGGTCATGAAGAAAGAGCTCTTCATTTCTTTGTGTCATTCCACTAAACATAAATGTGAATTTCCATCAGCAGAAATGAAATAGCTGTTTCAACAGAGTTCTTGAAGTTTAGACACACACACGCCCCCCAAAAAAACCAAACATCTGAGCAGGAAAATGATGTAAATTGAAGAAAATTAAATGACCTTTACAAGGGGCCCTACCCTTTTAAAGCAGACAGACTGCTCCAAAGAGTGATGAAGAGAACAGCTTGTTCCAGCTGCCCTGTGACTCAGACTGGCATAAAGGTAATAACTGGCCGGGGCAGTTCTGGGACAGCAAAGTGAGGGGAAAATAGAGGCCAAATACTGCCTTGGTTCAGAAGATGTGAAACTTTCAAGTAACTGAACACCAAGCTATTGAACATCTCTGGCTCCCTACTATGTCCCACCAGTCAACATATCTACTGTGCACATATGCAAGTGAAGCACAAGCACAGAGATGAGGGTAGACAAGTATGAGCCTAATGGTCACAATTGTATCTGAAACACTTATATCTGAAAACCTCATCACTTACTTGGGTTCTGAAAAGAGAACTGAGCACATCTGAAGATATGGCGAAGATCTTCAAAATGACCAGCCTTTTAGGGAGCTTCAGGCTTGGGCTGTGGATCATAAGAGAGGATCTCAAAGAGACACAGTTGTGGAGTCCAGCAGTGATTGTTTGATGAGATGAGAAAAGCAAGAAAAAAAGATCAAAATGGACTAGATAAGTCTCTTGATATCAGCATCTGTTGCTCTTTTGCTGTCAGCATTGTGACACTGAATTATTTGCCTCTGTTGTCTTGACTAAGACCTATTGAAATGAGAAACAGCAGATCTCAGACAATTTTTAAAAATCACTTCAAGTCTCTGAGTGATGATAAAGATCACCAACTGAGGTGGAGTGCAGCAAGGTGAATGGCACRATGAATGGCAGATGACAAAGATCCACCTTTCAGATGAACAGTCCTATCTGTGGACCTCCACAGACTCTCTCACTACACCTCATCATGTCCTACACTTTACCTTACTTACCTTCATCACTGTCCTGGARAGTATCCTCACTTTTTATTTTTTTTAAATAGAGAGTTGAAGCAGAGAGGGAACACATGACTTGTCTAAGGTCACCCAGGTCTGCCAAGTTCTCCAGCACTGATGCAGGCAGAGACCTCCATCACTTGCACTTTTGGAACTGCAGACAAATCTTACGGCTGGTTGCTCCTTAAGGAAGTGCTCAGAGCTCTGCTGCTCCCTCCCCTTACGACAGCCGCTACATCACCAGACATTGCAAATCCTGTCACGAGGAGGCAGAACAATTAAGGGCATAAGTACCAGCRTCAGACCTTGTGAAGGTGCTTCAGGTTTCGTGTATGTGCTCTAGGAGCTGCCAAATTTAAAGATACTCAAGAAGGTTTTCGCAGAAGTACTCACAGAGACAGCCTGTCTCCACGTGTCTATCAACAATGCTCAAATGTCAACACTTCCAGGCTAGGATCTTAAGATGCCCTCACCTGCTATAGGGTTGCTAATGGCCATTATTCCTGTTTCATAAATGGGGAAAGTCAGGCACACAACAATAAAACAATTCTTCTGCAGTAAATCACAGATCAGAGTTGGAATAAAAACAACAACAAAAAAAATTAAATCCTGGCTCAAGTGTCCTGTATTATCTACAAAGTGATCGAACCACTCCTCTCAGAGTTTTCTCTTCCATTACCTCTCCATCAGCCCCACCTTCCTTGGATTGCCAATCATTTCTCCCTTTGCTATTGTCAGTTTCCTTCCTATAATCTTTCCCACTGTCCCTCTCCCAGTAACGATCCCTTCCTCCCAATTCTGCAGCTTTGCCTCAGGTCTTTCCCTAAATTTCATTGCACCAGGCCCTCTCTCTTGGACCAGAACTGCTTCTCAGGAGGGGAACATGCAGCTGTTGGTGGCTGGAAAGTAGCCAGCAGACTCCCCATTCCCCCTAGCTATGCTGCAGGAGGATGCTGAGTGACGATGTCAGCAGAGAGAGCAGTAAGAGGCCTTGGCTGCCTGTTCAATACCCTGGAAGCAGCCCCTAGTCACTGGAAAAAGGATCTGAAGGGGAAAGGTTGCTCCCCCTGGCCTCACCCAAATGATATTTCATCCATCATGAAGGAGATGTTGACAGAAGGGTCCGTGTGTCACTGCAGATGAGAGATTCTTGGCTGGTGGGGATGTGCCTCCACCAGCCACCTCCACTCCAGCAAGAGGGCAGACAACTATCCGAGGCTCCTGCTCACCCATAGCCGGAGGTTGAACACACGGTATTTCAGTCTGCTTGTAAAAAGGGCTGTCAGGTCGAGCAGAGGGAGGGCACAGGCAGGACAGCCAGCTCCCTTGTGTTACGTGGAAGGAACGAGGATGAGRAGCAGGTTTATTTATGGCACTGCTGCTCTGATTTGAGCACACAGGGGTTTGAAAGTGTACAGTTTTCATGTTAATTTCTTTTTAAACTCAGGAGGAAGGGTTGGACTTAACTACTTGTGAGCATATCACTGACCTGCTCCTTGGGTCTATTAATCTATGACGTCCTCGTCCAGTGCATCTCTCCCAGGATATACTTCATTAGCTAAACCTAACTACACACAATTTGCTCTCAGGATGCACAATGGTCAAATAATGGGACTAGTATGGTATGCAACCGCAGGGAAATGGGTTTGAGCAGAGCATAGGTACTCTCCAAGCCTGCCTTCCCAAGCAGTGCATCTCCAAGTGATGAAATGCAATGCTATCAAATATCATTACAGAAAGCATGAATAAATAAAACATGAGGGTGCCTCTTAAAAATAAATGTTGCTCCGTGATCTTTTTCCCAGGAGAATGAAGTTTCCAGTGTGCTAGCTCTCTCTGCGTGTGGTATCACATACTACATGGTCTGTTCCCTATAAGCTCTCAACATATGCTACGAATCTGCCGCTGCAGTACAAGTATTCTAAATCAGATGTTTATTCCTTCTTCTGATCCTTTGCAGTCACACATACATACATTGGATTTTGCCACAGGCTATCTATCATTTCTCCCTTTCCAGCATCTGAAACGCATGACCCACAATTTGGTTTTATGTATGTTTTACTGCAGTTTCCACATAATCACACAGGAAACTTTAATTCTCACCTTATGAGGCCAAGCACAAACACGTCACACTGGACACAGGCTGCAGTTCTAATCCCTGTCTTTCAGAAGTGTCATGACTGTATCTCTGATCACCGACAGGCTGTATTTCTCACAACTGATGGTTAACTGGGGTTAAACCACGACAACCTGAATCAAATTCCATTGCAAGCAAAGCCTTACCCTTCATGTTCAGTTGTTTACCTGCGTCATTTTACACCTCCTGCCCCAAAGTAACACCTAAAGTCATTAGGCAATTGCTGCCCTCTGCCTCTGAGCTCTCCTCGTTTCAGCTGTGGATTAAGCACAGTGGTGGTGCATGCAGTGGGCATTTTCCCTCACCACAGCACAGCCAGCTCTGCAAAGGCATGCAGCACCCTGTAACGACCCACGGCACACTGCGAGTTTGTGTTGCATTGGGCCAGGGTTTGGCATGAATAAACAGATTCTCTGCATATAATATTTTAGGTGAAAAGACCAACCTCTAACACAGGTCAGAATACGGTGATGAAGTAGGTACAGATCTCCTGCGGGCACCAAGGGGAAGCAGCTCCATCCACTGCAGACCYATCGTGTCTCAAGGCTGAGACTTGCCCCTCTCACTCCTCCCTCTCGACCCCTTCTACTCATTCACCAGGAATTCACCATGCCTGGCCCCTTCTCCATCCCAGACCCCAAGCGGCAGACACAGCTGGTTGGCATCATCCACCTTCCAGCTGCCTCTGTTTAAGGCCACAAAAAGGAAAAGAGGCTGTGGGTCACCCCAGCCCTGGCTTGCTGCAACCACCTACCAGCTGTACAAACCCTCCTGCCTCAAGGACTGACATAATTTGGCACAGCGCTCACCAGAATGGTGCTGTCTGTACGCACGCATGTTTAATACCTCACCAAGTGATCCTGATTCAAGTAGGGCTCACCCACCGCCACCTGACATCGTATTACATGTGCCTCATCCTCTCTGATGGCACATTTCTGTTTACGGTAAGGGAACGTGACTCTTCCAGGAGGGCGTATCCCAGGCACAGGGAGATTTCTAGCGGGGATATGCCCTCACTGGTTGGATGCAAGAAGACAGAGGCTTTTTTAGCTCTCTGGAAAGGGACTAGCTGGGAAGTGGTAACAGGGAAATGGTCTTGTAAAGTACCCACCCTGTGCATGGAGCAGATGGCACAGAGGCATCGGAGGAGCCCTGTAAACAACCAGTTAAGCTTTAGCCACAAGCTGTTTCAGCTGCTTCGAATATAGCCTGTATCACCTTCCAGCTGGGGATGAAAAACATCAGGTCTGCTCTGCCTGCGGGGGCTTTGTGAATTTGTATATTCTGAACTACTGCCAGGAGTAACTTTGGTGCTGGAGGGATCAATGCTGGGCCCTGTGCAGCGCATCAGTAAGGCAGTGACTTATCCATGGAGGAGGGAAGCTGGGGAAATTCCCTCCCACTCTAAACTATTCCTTGGCTCTTTACATCAGTTATCAGCCCTTGGGAATATATTTTCCTCTTCCCGTACTTTTCTGTGGTCTCCATTATCATTTGCTAAATATTAGCACGTGCTATTTATCATGAGGTCTGCATCCCCCATCCACTCCAGGGAGATTGCAACTAAGTCACAGCAATAAATTTTCTGATATTCTATGGGCTTTATAGCACTAAGAGGCACACAGCTGAAATTATTATCTCAGAGCCTTCAACCCCTAATCTCACAGTGAAACCTTAGTCACCAAAGGCAGGGAAGATGCACACGAACGCAGGTTGTTTATACTCACAGCGGATTCAGACTCAGGCTCCAAGTCTGCTTACTAATAATGATGATTACTTTGGCTCCACTGGTTTTATAACATGTTTGAAAGGCTCAAGGAAACCACATTATCTGCAGCTCCCTTTCAACAGCATGTTTGCTTCATAAGAGCTGCTAGGCAAGCAAAGGAAACAGGGTGTGTTTGTGGATTGGGAATCAGTTATAACAACATCATAGTGATCAAAATGAACACCATAGCCTACAATTACTGCTGTTCCTCTGTGTTTATTGCAGAACAGAATCATCTGAGACCTGACTCAAAACCTGTTGACTCCACCAAAAAATTTTGCAGCAGGTCCTAGGACCCGCTTGGACAAGACATCATCCCTTACTGACCTGCTTTGCCCAACGTGTTCAGGGAGTTTGGCCTTTCTTCCTGAAATAGCTGTTGTCTAAGGGATTCAAACCTTGACTAGAAAGGTTCCTCCAACACCTCCTGGTTTCTGAGGCCCAAAGCCCCTTTCAGACTCATTCTTGGTTAATGACTAGAGATGCTCCAGCTTCTCCTGGCTACAGGATATGATCCCAAGCACCTTCAAAGCAAAGCAGAGTTCAGACTGAACTGGGAACATTTAATGAAGAGTATTAGGGKTTTTTTTTATTAAAGAAATAAATTAAATGCTACTTGAATGTACATGTCCAAAAGAAACACTGGTGTGAGTCTGTATTTTTCAAAGTTATCAAATTAGCCCAGCTTGGTTCCCACCACCAATCTAAATAATGGTGGATGTTGTCCAACAACTTCTTCTTCCTTCCAAACAGGCTGAGAAATCATGGGCAAAGTCATCAGTATCAGAGAGGAGACATCCTCCTGCCCTGAATGTACCMGCTAGTCGTACATGGAGCAGTGGCTGCTCTCTGAGAAGGGGAGCCCAGGAAAAGGAGAAGAGTAGACTCATTGAGCGGCTGAGTGGCCGTGTCCCGCGTGCAGAGGGAACAACTGTTTTTTCTTTGCAACCTCATGGCAACAAAAACAAGAGAAAGAACTGGACAAAAATATTTGAGAACRGCCTAAAAGCAAAAAATGGGGTGGCTTCTCCTGCAGCGGCAGGGCACAGCCCTCTCCTCTATCCCTCTCTTGCTCTCCCACTATCATGGGAGCCAAGGCAGAAAATGCTCCCACGTTCAGGGTTCGCTGGCCATTCTCTGGCCAATGCAAGACTCGCTCTCCATTACACAAGGGCCAGACTGTCTCAACGCTTCCCCTGTAAGAGATTGTTTTGCAGCCCCATGGCTCTTCCTGGCAGGAAAGCTGTCTTGATCTGGAGCAGGGATGTTTCTAAGTATGCCAGGCTCCTGAATGCAGTAGCCTGTTATCCCAGAAAGACTGAAGAATAAACAAAGAGGGACTGGAAGAATAATGATCAATAAACCTCCTTGATCTGGAGGTCAAATCCGGGGCATATCTGTATTAATAAACTAAAGGGCTCAAGCACTGGCTTGCACTTGTACGCATGTTGTAACTAACAAAATTCCTGGAGATATTTTGTCCTGTGCCCACCCAAACAGCACCCTGGTGTGGTCCAGGGGACCGCACGGCCAGGGGACTTTTCACTGCAGACAGTCTGGGTATAGAGAGTTTGTCTCTTCAAATGTGAGCCATGCTGTGCCACTTGCCCTTAGGGCCAGAGAACATTTTTACTGCACAAGTGTAGCCCACAGGGACTCTCTCCTAAACGCAGTTAAATGTCCAAACTAGCACAGAGCAGCAGCTGCTGCAGTGCAAAAGGGATGCTTGGCAAGTCGTAGCTGCCTCCTCCATGTATTCAGACTCATCCCCTGCCCTCTCTGCTGCCTGGGAGACACAAAGGGAGCAGAAAATGCTGGGGGCTGCAAGTCAGGGGGATTCCCCCTGGCATGGGGATTTCCTACTGGTGGGCACCAAACCAACACCAGTAGCTCCCAGGATGCCTCCGTGGTGCAGGGACAGTGAAGTGGCCAAGCTGTGGCACGCTGCRACACGTCCGCTGGCAGATGGTGCCAACGGGCTCAGAGCCAGCTGGAAGGGGCTCTAACTAGGCTGTGCTGGCTTCTGCCAAGATCAGGGCTGGGTAGTCCCTGGAGAGCCTCCCGGGCCATGGGGTCTGGCTGGAAGCTGCATGCGCTAAATGCTCTGCTTCGCTGGAGAGAAGAGAGTTTCCCTGTGTTACTGGGGACGTTCACTCCACCGGAGGTTCCCTGGTCCTTTCTCCAGGTGACACAGGTTGTCCAAGCAAGCAGCTCCTTGTCCAGCCAGAACATGTCCTCCAAATCAGGCAGGACCTCCCACGCTTGAATAAGGCTGTGGGGGTAACACACCTCCAGGCCCGCGAGGCCATGCCATGGTCAGCTGTGCCCTGGCAGCGCAGGGTGCACACAGGACAGCCGGGCAGTCAGAAGTTAGGAGGGTTATGGAGGTGCTCACAGCACTGCTGGTGTCACACTGCTTTCATGTGGACAAACATCCCACAGAGCTGGTGTGCAAAATAGGGACCTGCTGGAGCACTCTGCATTACTACAGTGCATAAATATCACCAGAAGCTTTTGACTGTGGAAAGTTGTTATTCTTGGGTTGGTACAAAGCATTTCTGGTTGCAAATTATCATGTTTTCCATGTTATAGACTCTAGCCCTAACCCCAAACCCTTGCTTCTGAGCTGGGTAAGTTTCCACTGAAATAAAAAGAATGGGAAAGTTTTCTTTTATCATTAACTGGGAAAAGGAAATGCCCTTCGGAAGGACATGGATTCCTTTGATGTCTCAAAATAGAGAAGAGGCTCTTTGCTCTTCTGTGCCATAAGAAGGGTAACACTGCCATGTCCATTTTTGGGATCCCTTGTTTTCAAAGATGGCTAAAAACAAGAAATAAATAGCAACACTAGCCTTCTCTCTCTTGCATTCTTGCTGTCCTCCACAGGGACAGCTGCCAGAGCAATGAAACTATATTAGGACCACTGCATCCCTTAGAAAAAGATAAACCCTTCCCAGGGTTTCATCTTTGCACAGTGACAAGAAGGGGGGGAGTCAGCATTGGATTCAGACACCCGCATTTAGGTGTCTGCAATGTAAATGTCCACGTGGGTATTAGGTGTGTGAGCTCCCATTATTAACAGCACTGATCTGTTCTTTACAGTCTGAGAATAATTCAGCTGGTCAAATACACATGATCCAGTTAAACATGAGTGTCCAGTGCTTTTGAAAGGCCCTATGCTGAAACATCAAAGACAGGGTGTGCAAATATTAGGCAGGACCTATAAATAAAAAAAATTGTCTACAATATCATTATGTGCATATATAAGGGCAACTCAGCTCTAGGTATCTAGTCAGTACAAAACCAAGTTTCCTTGGCTCACTGGCTACAGCAGGGGCTTTGATACCTCATTGACCTCTAGACAGCTACATTCTGTATCAGAATCAAAACCTGAATCCCATCCTGGAATACTGGGTACAAACCCACTGAAGAATAAGAACCCTTCAGAAGAGACATTCTTTCCCAAAAGCAGATATTATTGAACTACAGACCTAATTTTTTGTCTTTTCTGGTAATAAGATATGAAACTGTGAAAGACTAGTAAGTTTAAAAAGAAACAGATTTGAAGCAATTTAGTAAACTTATAATCAACCAGGTGCTAGAACTTCATTTAAACATCATGAGATTTGAGAACTCAGGAAAGTAATGACAAACAGTCATTGGAAATATGTAATTTTGTAGAAAACACATTCAAGGTAAGAATTATCTATCTGACCTAACTTAGATGTCAACAATGCAAATATTCACGCTTGGTCTAGTCACCATGGGTTCTTTAAAAACAAAAGAGAGAAATAAGCACTTGCAAGGTACCTGAGATATCTACTTGAAAATGAGATTAACTGCAACCTAGAAATGCCTACTTTTTTTCATATACTGACTACAAAGGGAGGCCAGCATATCTAGTCCATATGTAGCTGATTATACYGTAGACGGCTACATCTGGTCAGCATTAGAGCGTGTTTAATAACATACCTATTTGCAACTGCATTCCTATTCAGATCAATATGTCTATGCACTCAGTACTCCATCCCTCTACTTATACTCAAGATTGCATCCACTGCTAGTCCAAACCTTTAGTCTTGAACTTCAAAAGCATCTGTAGGCTGGACGCAGCTACACCGAGATCTACGACTCGCTCGGTAAGGTCCCTCAGGAAAACACAACTCGCCAAGCCAGGACAAGACTCCTGAGATGCAGTTAGAGACATGGTGTTCCCTCCAAGAAGTCTGCAGAGGAGCACTTACAGAGAAACAGAGAGGAATCATTACAAGTCCCTTCACTTAGGAAAATATTTTTGCCCTAACCAAAATGTCAGTGCTAATGATTAAATACGTTTCCTTGAATAAAACCTATCTGCTCAAGACTTCAGGAAACACATTTACAAAGAGCCATCATGCCAAAAAGTAAAGGAGTTCGTATGATCCTGAATTCAAGAGCGAGCCAGACTCGCATATGTGAAGAGCTGGTGAACCTTTTTGCAGTCTGGGACAGGTAAATCATTTCTTGCACCAGTCTAGCTTGAAAGTCAAAAAGCCTGGCTCAGCCATGAGTGTGTCGGCATCCCAGGGTATGGGTTGCAGTTTCTTGGCCAGCTGCAAAAGGAACTTAAGTCAGTCATCCAGATCTATAAAGCAGCAACTTGCACTGTTATTAGAAGCCTGCCTCCCCATCTGGAAATTAAATGCAAACATATGCATATGCCTAAGCGTTGCTTAAGAGAAGATCACTACCCTGACAACGCTGAATGGGAACAGGAAGGAAAGAAAAACAAAAAATACAAACCATATCTGTGCCTTCCCCGTTTCATTTTCTTTACTGTCAGAGGCACCCTCATTTTTAATTAAGCACAACTTAGGGGACAAAGAATGATGAGGTGAGGAAGGAAAGAAAATCCATTTGTTTGTTAATACTGTAACAGGCTAAGAAACATCCGACAGAAAATTTACATTACACATGTTCCAACTCCAATTTACTAGGTGGTTCGATCCTCTCAAAAGAGAGCCACAACACAGCACTGACATCCTATACTTCATTCTTCACCGATACCCAAGGCATCTGCAGAAGGTTTTGATAATCTCTAATAGCACAGAGGAGAAAATTTTCCTTTCTTACTTGTGGGAACCAGGTACAGCTTTCACACAGCAGAAGTCAGACCCTTTGATCAATATACAGCATGTTAAAAAATGTGTGTTAGTATGTAATCCTGGGATAAATCCTGGATGGTTTGGTTTTTTCACTGAAAAAACATAGGAGAGAAGAGAATTTAATATTAGTTATTTTTCATAGTAATACAAATTATAACAATACTTCAGAAGAAACAAAAAAATGACAGAGAAATGYGAGACAGTCATTGAATTTGTGACTGTGTGAATTATCGTGACAACAACGGATATGTCAGGCAGGAGCTTAACACCTGATCTTTCCAAAGCTTCATGTCAATAAAGTTCAACAGCAACGTTAGGCACTGAAAGCAGAGACTCATCACATCTGTGTCATTATGTCTGCACTAGATGCACAAACTGAAAGCCCAAGGGAGGCAGTGAGGCTGCTGTTCTCTCGTGCCACAGGCTGAGCAAACAGCCCTAGGACCTGCAGCCTAACCACACAAGGCAGAAGGAAGCCAAGTGACTGCCCAGTACCAAAGAGCTGGTGACAAATCAGGTCTAAGAAGAAAGCCTCTTGGCCTTAGGCCAGTGCCCATCCACTGGGCCATGCTAACTACCATGCCTGTCCAAAAATAAAGAGGCAACACTTGTTGATAAGGAGGAGGGGGAAGAAACGTGCTGGGGTTTTGCCCTTTTATGAGCTGACCCATTTTCTTTCTAATTTTTCATATACCCTTGTAAAAAACGACAAAGGTATATTCCAAGAGGTGTTTTTTTCTTCTAAAGGAAATACTACAAGAATTTAATCAAAGCTTGAAGCAAATAAATGTGATCTAGGGACTAGATAGAGCACGTCCCATCTACAGACAGGTCCCTGATACATACTCCCCGGGTCACTGCGAGCTATGAGCATCCAGAATAAGGCAACTTTGACCAGCTAGGGAACAGGTCTGTTGGACTCCAGATGGAGCTGCATACCAGGTATCTTCCTCTCCCTGAGGCTTTGGCTTGGACTGCAATGGAGTGACACCCACTCAAAAAAGAGAACTCCAGGTCTCTGCCCTCACTCCTTGGCTCCTTCCCCTGAAGGCACCAACACCAAGGGTCCATCTGCCTGGATTAACCAGCCTCCAGAATCTTTGCAGGCAGCTGTGAGATGGCTTTTAAAGATAAGAGATAGCCCAGGGTGGCCTCATGGGTTAGGAATTTAGTTAAATATCTTCTAAAGGGATTTAGTAGGATTTGCTTCATTGTTTATATTATGCAGTATCAGTCATCCTTAAGGCTCCAGGCCTTTGTATTAGTACGGCTGGGAACACAACTGGCCAGCAAGGGATGATGCTACTGTCCCCCATGATCCTGTTTTCCCCATGCAGAAATGCTTCTCTATTCTGACATTCAGAAATTGCTACTTTCCTTGGCTCAGTTCACCTAAATAAGGGAAAATAAGTGAAATACTGAGCAGCAGGATACTTGGGACTGAAACTCCAGAGAGAGAGTCAGCTTTGCTTCCCAGATAGTGGTGCTGGTACTGCACGATGCCAAAATAACAGCCGTTGCTAATATACAGCAAAGAAATTGTAAGTCTCTGCTGGCCCCCAGGGGAAAAATAATCATAAGCCTGCTCAGTGTTTGTTAAAAGATACAGGTAACTGTGGAAAAGAGCAACAAAAAGACAATTGAGCGACTGGACAGGTTGATTTATGAGGAAAGATTAAAGGAGCTGAACATGAATGGCTTAGCTAAACAATGACTAAAACAGGACACGAAAAGTAGCCACTGTCAACAGTATTTGAAGTGTCTGTCTGAAGGGGCATTAACTGTTTGGGTGCGTACACTTTGAATAAATGGAGGTCATGGAATGGAGGTAGGAAAAGTAGATGCCAGCTGAATGTTTAGGAAAGTTTCTTGAAGATCAAGACTGCAGTGGTGTAACTCCCATGGCAATGTCCTCCCCACCATAACTGAAGGTGGGGTGTCCCCCAAAAGGTCATCTGCACTGAGCTGACATCACCTAAGGAACTTTTTGGGGGCTTCTACTCTTAAATGACTCACTGGCATGCCCATCTCTAAGCACTAGTGCAGGGATGACCAGACACCAAGACTGTAAAAGCCCATTCCAAAACCTACATACAGCCAAAACATAAAATATCCATGCCTCGGGCCTCGGAGATCCAACAGGAATGCAAGAAAATGTATCAGAAATAGTGTGGCCAGCAGGAGTAGGGAAGTGATCGTGCCCCTGTACTCGGCACTGGTGAGGCCGCACCTCGAACAATGTGTTCAGTTTTGGGCCCCTCACTACAAGAAGGACATTGAGGTGCTGGAGCGTGTCCAGAGGAGGGCAACGAAGCTGGTGAAGGGTCTGGAGA
>JAYKAV010001145.1:946787-1128279 GCA_035582835.1 Phoebastria nigripes | reverse complement strand
TAGGAAAAATTTCTGTACTGAAAGAGTGGTTAAACATTGGAGCAGGCTGCTCAGGGAAGTGGTTGAGTCACCATCCCTGGAAGTATTTAAAAGACGTGTAGATGAGGCGCTTAGGGACACGGTTTAGTGGGCATGGTGGTGTTGGGTTGATGGTTGGACTTGATGATCTTAGAGGTCTTTTCCAACCTTAATGATTCTATGATTCTATGAAAATGTCCAAAGTGGGGGAGAAGAGTGGCTCCCTGGACTTTGCTCACACCACTGAAGGATGAAATGGGGCTGGGCATGTTCCCGGGTAGTGGGAAGACACAGAAATGTCAGCCTCTACACCCTGCCATCACTTTGCCTCTCCCAGCTGAGAACTTGGACTGGAACAAGAGGAATGCTCTTTAGTGACACATGGCTGAAGTGATTCCGATTGGCCATCATTCAGCCACTATAAATCACATAAGTCATATAAGGCGCAGCATCCTCCTCCCTGCCTAGTCCATGCAAGGCAGGGGGTGTTAACAGCTGCCTGCTACGGAGCTCCCTCCCTAGTTGTTTTGGCTGTGGAGAGCCACAGCTCAGGTTCAAGACAGGCAAAAAATACAAATTATCTTGCCACATCCTGCTGCTTTCTTTTCATCTCATGTAAGAAAGGATTAGGCAGGAAATATGACATGGTGGAAAGTTCACCTGGAGAACAAAGCATGAACCTACTCATCTAACAAAGTCACCACAGAATATACATCAATAAGCTACTAGGTAGCGAGGTGGCATGCACAGGTAAGGCATTATGTTGATAGATCTTAGGTTCAGCTCCTATGACACAAACCCTTGTATAAATGTTGTCTCCATGTGTAAAATGAGACTAACGCTTTCTCCCAAAGTCTGCCTGGCCCTGCCTATGTAACCACTAAATTACTCATAGCAGGGACTGCTTCTTAATAAGTGAGTGCATTGCACAACAGGACAGTCCTTGCTGAGGCCTGTAGGCATGGCAACGTTGTGTAAATCATTAGTGCACTTCCCAGCAACTAAATACACATTTGATGCCTATGTACCTTTCATCAATGGGCTACAGACACCCCTGAGTGGCTGTAACTGTTATTCTATTTCAGCAGCAGCTCACAAACCCCAATTGTACCAAGGGACCCCATCACAGAGGTCGCATATATTTTCATCTTTGGTGGCTTTCACAAAATTTATTTCCACGCTATTTATTTCCCCTCTCCATYCCGCTCTTCCCGTTCTCTTCTCATGGTCAGGAACAAGGATTTTCCAAATCCCAGAGAATTTCCTGCTTGCTTCGCATTGAAGTGGAGAAAGAGAAGAGAGGGCAGCTAGAAAACAGCAGGGCAGTGGTACGTGCACAGCAGAGAAATATGCACGTGCTCACAGAAAGACACCAGCTGTGAATCCTTCTATAAACGGTGCAAGGAAATGGCATTGTCTTGATACATTTTCAAAAAGGGAAGGCAAATATATATGTGATCCATGCAAATATATCTTAATTGGTCATGGTGTCAAACGCTCCCTTTAAATTTAATCTAATGAGCGTTTCACTGAGCTGTCAGCAATCTCCAGTAGCCTCCAGGCACTAATGAGTTAGCATCAAGGTGTCAATGCTTTTGGCATTAACCTCAATTAGGAGGAGTTAGGGTGATCACTGAATGAAGGGTCAGCCATTCATTGCTGAGACATTCCTCTGGCTATAGCCTGCAGCCTCCTCCATGAAAGGGGCTGGCAGACCGTCTGCCTACTGCCTTCTCAGTAAAGACGACTCATACGTGGCAACATTACTGTTAATTACTATATTTGAAACCTGTGCAGGTCTTGACAGGCATGGAGAATCAACAGTAACCCTATTTAATGAAGCTATTCAATGAGGTTCCCAGGTAAAAAAGTAGCCTGTGACAATAAAATCTTAAATATCTACCACTTATTCATGGCCAGAACTTTTAAAAGAACACTGTTAAGGGAGTCAGTATGTCAAAGAAAAAAAAGTCTGGACAGCAGGGTTATGCTTACAGAAAAAAAATCACCATATAGATAACCCATGTAACTTTAATTCTGCTCCACTTATCTCTCTCCAGACTTCCTGAAAGATTTCCTTTAGATAAATTACATTCAGATGTCATCTTGCACAATCATTCTCAGGTAGATCTGCTTTTCTGGGGTGAAATCATGGATGGATCATAACTGCTTTCAAGGCTGTGTCCTCCCTATTCAAGCAGGGAGGTCTCAGGACAACCAGGCAGACCCCGAGATCCACCCCCAGCCTGAAACCAGTTCTCCAGTTGGCAGATTGCTGTTCAACCCCAAGGACACGTGCATATTTATGCCAGAGGAAATCATTCAATGAGCAAACCTGTTTAGAAACCTCAAAGGCTTGTCAGCCATCRTAAAATCTTGGTTACATTACAGTTTAGCATTACAGTTATTACAATAGAAACTCTGGGTCCATTCTAAAACATTTCTTAAATTTCTAGATTTTTAAAATATATGGATAATACCAGAATGAAAAAAAGCCCCACCTGCCTCCTTCCCATCCTTGCCATCACCCACTCCATCGCRACAGTCCGACCGCACTTCCCTGCAGCCAGCCGTGACTGTACCTCCAGCATCCCCTAGCCAGGAGCAGCATGCACCCCGAGCAAAATGACCTGCAGCAGCCCCTTACACTTAACGGGAACCTCACAGCAAGCCCCTGATCCACTCCCCTGTGACTTTTAGACTGCGGTCCTTACCAAGTAAAACAAAACACAAAAAAATAGAGATAAAAGGAATAAAGGCCTCAGGTGTGCACACCTTGTGAGCAGTGGGGGTCAGTGGTTGCAAAGAACTTTAGCTAACTCTTTATGGGACTCTTCTTTTTTTCCATAGTAGAAGCTCTATGTTTCCCAGTAATGGCAGAGATGGAGGACCACAGCAGCAGGCTTGCAAAGCTTGCCTAATTGGAAGGTGGCACTTGTCTTACAGCTCATTCTGCTTAGGATCATCGTAAAAGTTGTCCTTTGAACTCCCTCTCTGCTTCCTCCAGCCCCATCTTCCTTCCTCCCCATCCCCAAGGCAAAGATTTTTATCTCCAGGTCTCCCTTTCTTCTCTGCAAGAATCAAAGGGCTTTCAAGCCTTTCCCTTGAGGTGACAGCATTACCTGCTCCTCCTCCACCTGAGATGCAGAGCTCTGCTTCCTCAGAATATTTATTTACACAGGCTCATTCTGCCCTGGTAATGAAGAGTTGCTGTGTCTGGGCCAGCCAGGCCAGACGTGTTCGGACTCTTCTGATTCAGATTAAGCTACAGTGAGTTGTACAGTAAGCAAAGACAAACAGGAGCAGCACAATGACAGCCTCCGATTACCTAATTTACCAAGMTTCATCTTAAAACTAATCAGGCTGTTTGTGCCACATCACTCATATTTCACATTCCTGTGCAGTCATTAACATTAAACCTAAACAGTTCTTTGGCTCTATAGCATATTCCTCCTTGATGTAGGATGGCAGAGCTRCTATAGTCTCTGTTGTTAGCAGGTACCTCCAAGCCCATTAGTAAAGCGTGTGCCCCACTCACTTTAGCACTGGTCAGCCAAAGAGATGGCATCTTGCCTTTGGCCTCAGGTAATCCATGATCTCCAACAGATCTGTGCCATGAATCCAAATTACGTGAGCCTTGCTGACTGAGGAGCTTCCTTCTTTGCTTCTCTCTAAGATCCAGGAAACTGCATCCACAAAAATTGTTAAGACAACATCACCAAAGATAACAAAGTCACAGCCTCAGAAGTTGGAAAATGTCAGCCTTGAGCTTTGTGCTCACCCATCATGGTGCAGTCTTTAGTTACACTGCCACGTGCTTTTTTAATAGGTTCTGTGAAGTCTGAGTATTTCTGAAAGTAAGGTCCAAGTTTCTGAAAGGAGAAACAGGCTCCTTGCTTCTCCTTCCCCTGGATGGGAATGTGTAAAAGGCTGGAAGGAGGCTCAACAATTCCATTTGCTTGCAGGAACAGGCAACAGATGCTACATCACCAATGAAAATCTACTCTGCCCCCTCTCCCGTACCACCAGTCGCAGTCCCTGACAGCCTACAACAAATCTGACCTTGAGAACAAAAGACCAAAAGAATAAAAACCTGAAAGGCAGTCAAAGACGACAGCAAAGCTATCGACCCCATCCTAGCTCCTAGAAACATCAAGGGAATTTGTAAAGGTGAAATGTAGAAAGTGGACCTCAATCCCATGCAAATCCAATTAACAGGAAAATCCTTCTCCAAACCGAAGTCTGGAGACTGATATAACCCTGAGCTGGGGTGCAAGACACCGAGCTGCTATTTGAGAACTTTTTCAGCACTCACACTGCTGTCTGGCTACAGGTAATTTCTCAAGGTTCAGAGGAAGAAATCCCCCTTAAGAACTTAAATAAGCATCATGTTCATCTCCTACCTGGATAAATCTGTGACAATTGGAGATCCAGTCAAACAGTGGGAGTGGAAACCGATAAATATAAGGAGAAAACACTGGTATTATCATTATCATTATGTAGCAGTGATAATTTTGACCAAAAGGAGCATTTCCATAAGAACTTGGTGGTTGAAAGCCATCTAACCAGATGTAGATATCTGCATTGTAGAGGTCCTACATGTAGATAACTATATCTCGGCTAAGCACCAGAAGCTCCCTTTATAGTCAGTACAGGAGAACTGTCACTTCAAATATGCAGTTCATCTCTTTCAGGCACCTACTTTAGGTTGAGATTATTTGTGCCTCAAAAGCAGCTGTTTCTCTCCATTACCTGTAAAAGGAATTTTTCTCAGATGGGATTGTCTACACTATAAATCTCTATGGCTTATGTGTCTACACTTGGTCAGATGAATCCCACCTCATGAATTTTTCATTATTTGCAGTTATTACATGAGGACTGGATAGCTTTTTAAAAAATACACTATAGCTTGAAGAGAAGCATAGGCTTGATACAAAAATTACTGGACAAACTTCTATTATCTTAGGAAAATAAGACAGAGGATTTGAACAGATGTCCTAAACCATCTCTGAACCCAGTGTCTTGACATTGAAAGTAGCCATATAATGGAATTATATTGTATCATCATTCTGTTCTTTATTTATTTGGTAGGTCAAACTACGTGGCCGTGAATTTAAAATCTACATGTCTGTGAGTTCTGCTTTACAGTATGACACAAGCATCCCAGTTAAACAGACATTATCAAACATTATACATTCAGTTTAACATCCCTAGAGCTAGGTTGCCTAAAATGTTTACTTGTTTGTAAACATCAATTTTATTTCAACTTTTGAAGAAAGGAAGTCTGCATTATATATTCTGTGTCTCTCTTTCTCTAGCAAGACCCTGTCTGCGTTGTCCTATTTCAAAACGGTCTACAAGGGTTTTGGTTTTTCTTGGAAGTCCGGAATTGCTCCTTTTCTATTTTTTGCAAATCTTGGACATTGCTTTTTATAGCAACAGAAAGCGTGTTTGCACTGATAAAAATACATTTTCTACATTCATTAATTCATAAATTTTAAGAGCAAAAGGAACCATTACATTCATCCAGCCTGAGGCATTGGTAGATTTACTGCACAGGAGCTAATGGACTAGAGCACAGTCCCTTTGAGATGATCGGAGAGAATTCGTGCAGCTCTTCAGCCTCCCTCCTCACCACCATCATGAGGGCAACCACCTCAGAGCTCTCTTGTCTAACACAGACCCTGCCTGTAGTCCTACTTGATAGAATATTTATTTAAACACAACATTTTGAAGAAAGCCAGAGTGCTTTCCCAAGTACCCAGAGAAAGCAAAGGTCAGCACACCCCAGAGCATCTCTACCACCTCTCATTGACCCCATTTGGTCTCCCAGCAGCATCAGACACGGTGGAACAGTAGCTGCTGTCCCTGAGCTCATGCTTTATCCTTTACCTGCCCAATTCTCTCATCAGGATGTAAAGTGCTTGGCCTCTGGGACTCACCTTACTGCCTCATAAAGCAGGATGGCAGGATTATTAATGTGGCAGAACTGCAGGATTTTCCAAGCAATTTATGAGTTGCCATGGTAGTTCATTAGCTCTCAGCCCAATGACCCCTTTCCATCGAGCATGAATCAAGCAGAAGGCACACACACATCCAAACACATGATGGATATTCACATCAAAAATACATCCAAGGCCACATTTCCTCCATTTTGTCCAACCTATGTCTAACAAAGGCACTAAAAAGACACCAGTTATCAGGACCGATACCCAACCCACTGAAACACGCCTAGACACAAAGAAATTCACAATCCCCATCTTTTTTTTTTTTTCCCCCCTCATCGGGCCATTTCTGACTGATGCCTGTATTTAAAGAATAGCAGGTACTTAGCAGAGGGTTTACATTTACAGCCTCCATTGACGGCACAGGGAGGCAGGTCTGGCGGTCGGGACAGTAAGCACTCTGCATTGCTCCCTTGACTTTCAGTGCAAGAATAAGGTTTCTCTTTACACACAGACAAGCCCCTCGTCCCCATTCAAGGAAGTATTTGAGAAAATATTTAACTTTCATGGTATTTATGCATGGGTCTTAAAGCACACACTTAAACATTTCCTTGAATCCAAGTGGCATTACGCGCATGAAAAAAATTCAAAACAATGTTTTAATACATTGCTGAGTTAGGACTTCAACAGAGGCCAAAAAAACAAGTCTAGTATACTAGAGAGGAAAGAGATCTAGAGAATTAAAGGGAATCTTTGAAGGTAATAAGCGGACAATTAAGAAAACAGAAAAGGTCTGGAGTACAGTAACTTCTATCATTAAGTACAAAACCACAGCATTACCACAGTAATGACACTAACAAGCTACCTGTAGATATTACAAATACAATGCTTTATACCAAAGAAAGACAGAGAGACAAGGAGACCGGGAGATGTGTTGGGGGGGGGAACAGAAAGAAAGGGAGAAAGACTTTGTTGCACTATTTTTCTCAGCTGCATTAATACTCTCTTATTTGCTGTTAACCTCTAAGAGTTTCAGGGTATTTTAAAGAAAAGGCAGAGCTGAAATTTTTATATCTCCCTCTAGTTACACCTGCCACAGTCAGAAAGCAACCCCACCACCAGAATTAACTTGCCTTTCCCTTTTAAAAAAAAAATGTATTTATTAATGCAGTAATGGGACCCACATACTGGAAAATCCCACCTTCCATACCATCCCGTTAGCTAAATCTGGCTTTGGGCCAAAATTTAGTATTTCAGCTCCTGCCAAGGCTCAGGGTTGGAATGTTTTTACGTTGGAGGATTTTTCATCTGTTTCCTTGGCTGGGCTAATGGGACCCTAATGCACACGAGAGATCGCTATCGCATCGGGCTGCCAGTTACTCACTTGTTTCAATCATCTTGTACATACGCGCTAACTTGTAGCATTTCTCTCTCAGCTAAGTGATGCCAATAGGCGTTGAATGCAAGATGCAAAGGGACATAATACAACAACTGACTTGAGACACTCCCACTGGCTGGAGTAATTACAGCAAATTATTCAAAAAACTACAGCTGGGCAAAAAGTTAGATGACATCTTTACTTAAAACCAGATTCATCAACAAAATTGTGTACATCTGGCAGGAAGTCTCATGTCCAATAAAACATGGCGGCTGGAGGAATTAACCTCCAAGAAATTTGGACATGGCTTAAAGAAACCAAAGCTGTTGCCTCATCCATTTACCTCTCGGAGATCCGGGATAGGGCTCAGCTCCTGCTGTCAAGCCAGAGAAGAACAGTCTGTACGTGCTGACCTGAGAGACTCTTGCAGATGCTCTCCTGCCAGGACTGGGAGATAAGTCACCTCACTAGCTGTTCACTAGTCATTGCTCTACACAGCCAAAACCAGCATTAATGCCTGTCACAACGTCCACCTCAGCAAAAGGGCCATGATTTCTGCTAACAACACATGAGTTTTCAATTAATATTACCTTTTGTCACCTCATAAATTACTCCCTCAACAGATTTTTTTTTTTTCATGAATTGCTATCAGCAGAAGACRTATTTTTCTCTTTCCAGCCCTCCCCATGCTTTAGCACCAAGAGCAGAGTTCAGCTGCCCTGTCCCCATAATTACTGAAGCTTCTCACACTGGAAATGTCTGCGTGAAGGCCCTCCTACCCACACCACCGCGTCCATCAGTATGCTTGCTCTCACCACCTCTTCTGAAGCAGCACAGTGGGTCGGTAACAGTGATCAAGGACACATCACAGTTTTTGCCACAGGTGAGACCACTGACAGGATCCAAACTGCAGAACCATGGCAGGACACTTCTGCCACACCTTGGCAGCTGGGGAGTGACAGAGAAGAGCAGACTGACTGCACTGCTCRATCTCAGAGACTGATGAAGTCACCCATTTGAACCAGCGATGAGAAAGCTGAAGTGATGCTCAGAGAAACCCATTTTGTACACYCATCACATTTCCCAAGCTAGGCCAGGGTTACCCTGCGTCCTTCACGGCTCTCCAGTGAATACCAGCAAAGCCATATCCTGCGCTCCCCGGATCAAGTGTTTCCAACTACAAGAGGTGGGGACCAGGGATATGTATCTAGATACAGGTCATGTTTACCAGTCAAAGCCYGTCCCCTTGCGCTCCCACAGGTTTTGTGGAAGTAGGAGCACACCATACCAGGAGCAACGATGCCTGCAGCTTTATGGAAACCTAAAACAAAGAGGTATCCAACAGGAGGTTTTCTACACTACAATGGTTCTCTAAACTGTGAGAACATAAAATTGCTTGGTTTTATCATTTCTTTTAAAAGAATACCAGGATTTACTTCTGTCCAGAACGAGCACATGGGACTGGAATTTGATTTCTTGTTTATTTAGTTTTTACATTTTGAAGGATTTTGCTGTTTGAGGGGATAAATATGTGCCTGATGATCACAAAATCCAGCTCAGAGACATGTCTGAGATTATGGTTTTGAAAAGGAGCCATGGCCACCTTCAAAGGATGAGGCAGATTTCACCCACTAAAAAGCAAAACATGCCATTTTGTGCTCTCAAGCGTGACTCATTTCCTGATGCAGTTAGGCTATGACTAGGAAAGTTAAGGTCAGATTAAGAGATCATTAATGCCTTTTGTAGTGGATTTTGGGCCCAGGACCACAATGCCAGAATAAGGCTGCAGAGGCCTTTGAAGGACATATCCTCTTGGAAATACATCATGGGGCTCTGTTTGGTTTGTCCCTGGATTTTTGAGTTATGGAGCTCCTGTTTTGCTGCATTGCCTTGGTTTGTCAAACCCCCATGAGGATAAGCTTCTCTCCAGTCTCTTTATGAGAAAAGTGATATAAAAACATCACCTTCCGGGCTAGAAAATTCACAGGGCTTTGCATGGATAATCTTGCTACTATTTGCTACATCATTTCAAACAAAAACCAAGAAGCCAAGAGAAAAAAAAATTCAACCTTCCTGCCACTCCTGCCAAATGAAACAACAGCCAGACAGGAGCTCAGAGCCTGATGCTCCTACATCAGTCTCTCTGTTCTTCGAGGTGCTGTGCATCAGCCATGTACAGCAACTATACAAAATGCTATAGTGACTCCATCTCAAATACCATCTATCAGATTCAGCATGCTGCAGTTACACACGGAGATTGACCCACAGACCTGTTTTTGTCTGAGGACCCAGCCAGCACCTCCTCTACTACATGCTCCGCCATCTGCTCAGCAGATTCAAAACAGCACCAGAATTTCCTCTTCCAGGTGGATGTAGAAAGAAACAGAGAGAGAGAGACAGAGCTGATCCTAGCAACAACTACATAAGCAAAACCCTCAAGCAAATATTTTCAAATATATCAGCTACAAATGACCAAAATGTCATCACTGGAAGAAGACAGATCTGATGTTGTTTTCATACCACAGAGCTCAGACAGGAACAATTTTTTCTCTGTTGCAAAATAAGATGACTAGTCAGGTAGGAGTACAGTGTCTGCTCAACACTATGACTTAGCCTCCCAACTGAGAGCTCCAACTGTTTATTTTTTTCAAATAACAGTATTTTGTTAGGAAAAGGTTGCAATGTTCACCTGAAGATTTTCAGAGTGATTTTCCACTAACGCCATGGATGAGTATGGATTGGTGATCGTCTTATTCTACTGTACAAAATGAAATACAGAACAAAGTAATAAGGGTCCTACTGATAACCACAACTTTGCTGCAGTCACATGAAACAGCAGGATGCTAACATTCAGGATGTAAGCATCCACTGAGTGGATTGATTTCACCGCCAGATTTTCCTGCCTTGCAGAGGCAATGTTGAATGGGTTAACAAAATATCATTTCCAGGTTTTCTGCTTATTCTATCAAGCCAATGAGCAGAAAAAGAGACAGAATTAAACCACTCAGTGATCCACAGAGCTTTCCCTTGTTGACCAAATAAGAATCACCATGAGCCAACTGGAAGTTCAACAACTTTTTACGTACAATTACAAGTCTTGTTGTTCTTCACACACCACTGTTCGTCAAACACATACCCCAATGAGAGTTAAAGTAAGAGAATTTCGTGGCTCACCACAGGTGTAGATGACATTAAGATGCTTTCGGATGCCTGGGTAACAAGGATCTCCAAATTCATAGGTGCTGGCATATATGCTGCAGCTTCTTTTCCCGTGACAGCGCCTGATCATGAGTTGGAGAGCAGTAGCCGACTGACATTCTAAAAGGGAAAAACGATACCTATTTGTGAATATTTGTCCATTCACATCAGAAATTGCCTAAAAAAATTTACCAGATGCAGACTGTAAGAGCACATACATATGAGCTTTCCATGAGTATTTCAAAATCTTTGTGTTTACATGGGAAGCTGTATCTGACTCTCAAACACCTCTAATAAATTGTAAATTGATGAAAGGAAATTACCAAAAAGAACAGTGAAGAATCAGAAATCCCCATACATCCGTAGAAAGAAGGCTGCAAATAAAAAATGTCTTGTTTTCAAAGGGAAAATGCTATCCGTAACAAAAATAATTCCTCCTCACCTGGCATTTATTCTATAAAGGTCTGAAAGGACTCTAAGACAGGTATCAGTATCTTCATTTTAACAGATGGAGAAACAGAGTCATAGAAAAGTAAAAAGACTAACGGCAGTATATCCGTGCAGAGCATGGAAGACGACTCAGATCTTTGGAGTCTCACTCCAATGTATTTATCCAGAAACACTACAAGCTTCCCCATAAATTAAGAGACTGTCATAGGAACAGAAAATAGGTTAATACTACAGTTATAATATTCATATGGAATTCCTGTAGATTTATTTAGCTGTCTGATAATGCAATTGACCACAGTAACATGCAAAGTTGTTAGCAAATTCCCACCTCACGGGTGTAAGGGAGATAGATAGACATTTTTCAAGGTCAGATTGGACAGGGCTCTGAGCAACCTGATCTAGTTGAAGATGTCCCTGCCCATGGCAGCGGGGTTGGACTAGATGACCTTTAAAGGTCCCTTCCAACCCAAACCATTCTATGATTCTATGATTCTATGACATCGTGATCTTGTTCGGGGAAGGGTAAAACTCTCAATTTGGGTGTGTTGATTTTTTCCAGGTTTTTCTTGTGTGGTGGGTTGACCTTGGCTGGACGCCAGGTGCCCACCAAAGCTGCGCTCTCTCTCTCCGCTCCTCAGCTGGACAGGGGAGAGAAAATACAATGAAAGGCTCRTGGGTCGAGATAAGGACAGGGAGAGATCACTCAGCAATTACCCTCACGGGCAAAACAGACTCGACTTGGGGAAAAAATTGATTTAATTTATTACCAATCAAATCAGAGTAGGGTAAGGAGAAATAAAAACTAAATCTTAAAWCACCTTCCCCTCACCTCTCCCTTCTTCCGGGCCTCAACTTCACACCTGATTTCTCCACCTCCTCCCCCCGAGCGGCGCAGGGGGACRGGGAATGGGGGTTGGGGTCAGTTCATCACACGTTRTCTCTGCCGCTCCTTCCTCCTCAGGGGGAGGACTCTTCACACTCTTCCCCTGCTCCAGCGTGGGGTCCCTCCCACGGGAGACAGTCCTCCAYGAACTTCTCCAACGTGAGTCCTTCCCAGGGGCTGCAGTTCTTCACAAACTGCTCCAGCGTGGGTCCCTCCCATGGGGTGCAGTCCTTCAGGAACAGRCTGCTCCAGCGTGGGTCCCCCAYGGGGTCACAAGTCCTGCCAGCAAACCTGCTCCAGCGTGGGCTCCTCYCTCCACGGGGCCGCAGGTCCTGCCAGGAGCCTGCTCCAGCGCGGGCTCTCCACAGGGTCACAGCCTCCTTCGGGCATCCACCTGCTCCGGCATGGGGTCCTCCAGGGTCTGCAGGTGGATATCTGCTCCACTGTGGACCTCCATGGGCTGCAGGGGGACAGCCTGCCTCACCATGGTCTTCACCACGGGCTGCAGGGGAATCTCTGCTCTGGTGCCTGGAGCACCTCCTCCCCTCCTTCTTCACTGACCTTGGTGTCTGCAGAGCTGTTCCTCTCACATATTCTCACTCCTCTCTGTGGCTGCAGTTGTGCGTTTTTTTTCCCCCTTCTTAAATACATTATCCCAGAGGCGCTACCACCGTCGCTGATGGGCTCAGCCTTGGCCAGCAGCGGGTCCATCCTGGAGCCGGCTGGCATTGGCTCTATCGGACACAGGGGAAGCTTCTAGCAGCTTCTCACAGAAGCCACCCCTGTAGCCTCCCCACTACCAAGCCCTTGCCACACAAACCCAATACAGCTTTTTTCATTTTGAGGGGAAGAGATAGGGAGAGTTTGGGTAGGCATTTTTAGCCTTCATTATGTCCAAGAGAGTTGTCTCCAGTCACCATCTCTGGCCCCCTTCTGCAGACAGAGGTGATCAGTGTCCCTGTCTGCTCTTAGAAGATGTTGTATTTCTAAGAAGTCTAATGAGGGTTACTATGAGGTTGAATAATTATAATGTTACCATCTACCATCTAAGTAGAAATATTCTGTTAAGTGTTTTTATTCCATGCAAGTAGAAAAGTTTGTCATATCACAAATTTAGAATATGGAAAGCTCCAAAATTAAATATTTTCCCAAGTATTATTTTCTATCAGACGGTTTGTGCCTGTTTTCTCAGCTAAGGTGAAAATGATTTGTACAGACAAGCTCTCAAATTTTTAAGTGCTAGACTGATAATTTGCTTTCACTGTCCAGCCAGGGCCAAGCACAAGGGGAAGCTGACAAGAAGACATTTCTCCAACATCAAGCTGTTGCTAAAAGCAACAGGAAAGCTACAGAGAAAGGAATACAAACCCCTTTTGGTCACTAATCAGGAGGCAGGGAAAGGGAAAATGAACCCCAAAAGGTGTTGAATGCTAGAACCAGCACAACAACAAAAGCCACAAGAGACATGAGAAAGGCACAGAAAACTAAGCCTAGAGGGCAACATGTCTTTTTTCTCAAATCAAAGGCAGCATTTTATTTCACATGCTGCAAATGACAAAAGAACAGGGCCCCATGTGAGCATTTTCATACTGAACCACCCAAACTTCCTTAGGGGATTTTTGATCCAACGAGTGTCAGAGGTTCCAGTGGAAACATCTGGCACGCAGCAATCCTGCTTTATTGTCTTTTTGTCAAATGTCCAGTTAGAGAAACTCATCAAATCTAAGCACTGCACAGGATTTCATGGAGGGCGCCTATTCTTTTTATTTGTTATTGTTCTCACGCAAAACAGACAGCATCCCACGGCTGTCTGCACAGGGCCCTCACCCCCCGGCACAGGAGCACACCACCTCCGTGGGAGGGTGGGGAATTACCCATTACTGGTCCTGTGAGAGGCACGACAAGTCTTTTGCATATGTCGCCACCAGAGATGGTCAGCCTTTGGGACACTGCTCTTGTAGGAATGAGTGGTAACAAACTACAGACTCTGCCCTCCACCTTAACAAACTGGCCTGACTCTTCAGGCGACAGATCCGTAGATTCAGCACATTGAAAATGCTTCTAGGAGTTTTATCTGTCATATACCCTCACACTAACATCACCAGCTTTTCTAGCCATCACCAGGCATGTCTTGGTATCAATGACCTGCTTCATCCCACGCAGTTCTGAGCAGGCTACGGTCTCCATCCATACTGACTTTAGCAGCATCATCTACACTAGGAAACCAAACAGAGTTCGAATCCGGACACACCATTATCCCCCTTGTTTAAGTGCTACCGTGTTCCTTAGAATGATTTTGCCAACTAGCATTACCCCAAACAGGTAATATAGTCTGAGATATAACAGGGCTAGTCCCAAACGTCAATTTGCAGAAGGCGGACCCAGATATTTTGGATAGAAAGTAGAGGAGCAGGAGCCTGTGGTAGAGGGTTTAGTTGCATGGACATGAGGTCAGCCAGCCACAGGGCGAGGCAGCAGGCTCTTTCTCACTGTATTCAGTACAGAGTAGCTGATGTGTACACAGCAGGTGAGCACAACCTGATGCTACCTTTATCGGGTAGTAGCTGCATTTTTTTTCCCCAGGAGGGGACAGCCTTGCCCATGCTACCCACTGAAAACAACATGCCAAACTGCCTACAGGCAGCTGTGGGACCCTGCTCTAGCCCCTTCACCAGCCCCACTACCAATGCAGATGTAGCTGGAGTTATAAGAGCCTCTTCTACGTAGCTCCATCTGCCAGAGCAGGTCCTAACACTGCAATCCCTACTTGTATTTTAACAGTGCCCAGGTCCAGCCTACAGTGCCTACATGTTCACTGGTAAATGAAAACTTACCCTGGCCCATTCCCTGGCCCTGAGGCCAACCGTGGTGGAACAACCCACATCCATGCTATTAAACACACTTACCYTCCAAAACAGAGTGGTGATACCCAGTCCCTGTCTTATAACCAGCCTCAAATCATCTTCTGGACTGCCTAGGAGAGTGTTAGCTGGTCCAAGGCAACGAACCATGCCATGGACCATGCTACAATTTAACAGTACAGAAGATCTATTTCCAGTATCTGTGCCCAGGCCCTAGTACTGCTAGTTTACCAGCATACATGTAGCCCTAGATACCCGGCTTCTTTGGGCACAGACCAGGCCTCCATATTCACAAATATCAGTAGTGAAATCTTCAACTCACCAATTGCCAGGCTGCTCCAGCTCAACGTGCACTAGCCAAAATGAGCAGAAAAGCAGAAGACACTCAATATGCTTCAATTATAGATGGGGATGAAATCCCCTAGCATAGAAAGTAAGGCACAGAGATTTTAAAAGCCTCTTTTACGTGGACTTTTTGCAAACCTTAATATGGAAAATATATCCAGGAAAAAAGTCCCCTGTTGGGACTGCAGCACATAAACCATACAATAATTTAGTTGGAAGCAATATCTGGAGCCTATCCAGTCCAACCTCCTGCTCAACGCACAGCCAGCTTTGATGTTACATCAGGTTGCTCAGGAATTTGCCCAGGCAAGTTTTGAAAATCTTCACAGATAAATATTCCCCAAACTCCTTGGGCACCTGTTCCAGGGCTAAACCACTCTCCAGGTAAAGAATTTTTTCCTTATATCTAATCAGATTTCCATTGCTGCAACTTGTGTTCATTGCTTTTGGTGTTTGTTTGGTTTTTTTCGGCACGTTTCCAAGAACAGTCTTCTGTAGAGCCACCTACAAGGTAGTAGAAAACAGCAATAGGATCCCACCCTGACCTTTTTCTTTTTGAGACTGAACAAAGCCAGGTCCCTCAGCATCTCCTCATATGCTCTGTGCTCCAGCCCCCTGACCAGCTTGGTGGCCCTTCACTGGACTTGCTCCCATTTTTCAACTTACCTCTTTATCTGGGAAGCCCCAGTTAAATGGAGTACTGGAATGCCAAATAGAGTGAATAAACCCTCTCCTTGATGTGCTAACAATATTCTTGCTAATAAAGTCCAGTATCCASTTAGCCACCATTGCCACAAGACCACACCACTGACTCATGTTCAACTTCTTGTCCCCTGAGACCCATTGGTCCTTTTTCTGCAGAGCTGCTTTCTAGCCAGCTGGTCCCTAGCCTGTGCTGTTGCAGAGGGTTTTTCAGGTGCAGAACTTTGCATTTGCCTTTGCTGAACTTCACAAGGTTTCATAAGGTTTCTCCAGCTCACTGAGGTTCCTTGAGGTCCCTACCCCCTGCTGTAACAACTGTCCTGTCCAATGTGGTACCACCCAATTGGTACCAAATTGGTCCCATTATCCAGGTCATGACTGAAGATGTTAAGCAATATTGATCTCTAACTGCTTTTAAGCGGCTGCCAGTGTGACTTCAACACAGCGTTGTGGAGGTTTCTTGTAGTACTCCATTTCCTTGGCTCTTGTAGCCAACAGCCACAATTTAGGCAAGTCTTTACTGTTGCCACTGACCTCCAAACCCTAATGAGCATCAAAATCTGGTGAATGCAGGAGTGGCAGAAAGTCATCTGAGGTACCCACGTCACAAGATCCAGCTAAACTCTGCTGACAGCACCAGGCTCCCACATGGTAAATCCAAATACTCTTCTCATTTTCCCCATGGTAAGGCCTGAGCCATTCTCTTGGAATCAGTCATATTCTTCCAGCCCTGAAAAAAGGAAATGGGCTCTATGGACAAAATTTGACAAAGTATTCACTTCAAAGACTTCCCTTTGGTGAGGGAGGACTACACCGATACTGAAATTAGCTTAGTCTCCCCTCTTGKTTTTTTTGATCTGTCAACATGTTCATCCTCCACATAACACATTGAACTGAAAATGTAAGAGCAATCAAAACCTCCAAATAGGACCATCTCCCTTATAAACTTCAAAGGATTTGTGATAAGGAGGTCATTTAGCTGGATGCCAAAATGTCATATTCAAGCATCTTTATCCCTCACTAACTGGCACTGAAGATGTCAATAATACATCTGAGAGATGGCTGAGTGATAGATGGGGCTACAGCACCCTCATAAATCACAGTCACCACCATGTTATTCAGAGCTCTAGAAGTGAGAACATGGTATTTTCTTTTACCCTCATGTCTCAGGAGTATAAAAACACTCAACATCACTCCTGTTGGCTGTTATGAAGTGCATGTAGGTAATTTAAATTCCAAATGTAAACAAGTCCTTAGGGAGCTGGGTTGAAGTGAGATCTCCAAGTATATTAGTACCTCTTCAGGAGGTGATTCCAGGTCAGAAGTCTTCACCTCCAGGTGCCCATTCCCAGAGCTCAGAGAGGCAAGAAAACAGAGGTTCTCTTATCCATAAATCATGCAGTTAGCCTCTCAAAAAGATGCAGGGAAGCCAAGCCCAGCAATGTGGTAGAGCAGAGTTGGGCTACGGTCCCCTTCAGCTGGCCAAATTCACATTTTCCAGGTCTTAGGAAGTGGGAGACTAGATGTGGCACTCTTATTGCACCAGATGGCATGCTCATTCAGTGCAACATCTCCTTTCTTTTGCTGCTTGTTTGCTTGCTAAATGCAAACTGCGGATGTTCTATGAAATACCATCCTGACATCAGTGACAAACAAGTGATCCCATGTGTCAGAGATATGGGAAGGACACTCACAAATGCCAACACCATATCACTAAGTCTGAGGTAAGTACTGCTAAGCAGAGCCAGGCCCCTGCCAAGAGCCTTTTAAAGCCCACAAAGCTCAAATCCCACAGCAGAGCAATAAAAACTGCTTTAAGACCTCACAGATGATAGAGAGCCCACTTACACAGGTTGGGCCAGAGTTACCCTCAGCTTTCATTAGTCTTGGATTGCTTCAGTACACTGCTGAAGGGCAAATACAAATCCTGGTTACGGTGAAATTTCCACATGTGAAAGTGTTTAAAGATATCAGCTGTGCTTTTGGAATACGGTATTTTAAACTAAAGTTTGGGTTTAGGGGAGAGTGGGATCAGCTCGCTTTATCCTTTCTACTCCTGGCCCCACTTTCTAGAAGTTGCACATCCCTCCAGCCTTGCTCCTGGTACAAGGTGAATTCCCTTTTGCAGGATCATTCTACAAACGCAGACTGCTGGCCAGTTTCATTCCACAACTCTTAGTCTAAGCCCTCAGTAGGTAATTCATCTTACCAGTTGCATTTAGTATGATAATACTCCCTGATCTACTATCTTAATCAGTCCAGCCTCTGACAGGGTAAAAACCCAAATCAGATGCCAACAAAGCCACGCTGAAGGATTTTACCAGCTGCAGCTTGCAGACAGCATTGGCTTTAAAATTGGAATCAGCCTCAGTGATGTAATGTCCATATCATCAAGCTCACCACAATGAATGGGTTTTAGTCAGTTTAAGGCTGCTTCCCAGCATGACTATTTCTTTATTACCTCCTCCTGGTGAAAAAAAGAAATTGGAGCCAATGCCTATTAATCACATCCGTTACTTTGGTTACTCACTGTTACTTGTTTTTCTCCAATAAGGGTGACACATACCAAATCTGAAATCCAACCCATACGTTGCTGCTTTTGATTGCAAAACCTATCTGGGTTTGAAAGAATGTTTCCAAACAGTTTAATTTTTGCATTACAGTAACTCTTAGATGCTCTGGTGGAGATCAGAGCCTCTTCCAAGGCAGCAGTCATCACAGATGGATCCACAAACAGATTTAGACACCTAGTTTTGAGATGGGTGACTAATCCCACAGTGAAGTTGGGCATGTCCCAGATGCTCAAGAACATCTGTGCATCTGTTAACCTCATGATCAGACTCACCTGCCACATCCATGTTGAGCCTGCAAAGGCAGGTTCCTGCGCAGATGAGACAGGCTGTCCAGAGCAAGCAGGGCCATGTACACCTGAACGTGTGAATATGTTAGCATGCTGTAAAGCTGTCAGGTAGTGGTTTTCCACAGGCTATCCATGGATCTGGAAAGGCAGCAGGGCATGGAGCACACCCCAATATCAACATGTGTGCACTTAAAAAAAAGAAAAATAGAACCTGAGAAGAAAACTCCACCCACTTGTCAGAGCATGCACTCTCTAACAAGTCCRTGAATTTAGCAAAAAAACTTGGAGCGCTCATTCTACTTTTTCAACCAACAAAGTATAAGACCTTGAAGTATCAAAAGGACCAAATGATTGGCTGTAATTAAAGGCTTCAGAAAAAGAATCACTGCCTAAAATACTATTTCCAGCAGTGCGTGTGAGATAAGTGATTAGGAACTGGAGTAGGACTGGTGGTGCCTGATCAAGAGACAAATTCTGTGGCACACTTTGGCTCAGTGTAAAGGCATCAGGAGCAGACCTACATCTGGAGTTAAAACAGTCAGAAGAGCCCCAGCTTTCCTTGCTATCTGTGGAGGGGCAGGTGAAAGGATCGAGCTAGGCTAAATATTCCCTTGAGGGAAGTCATTTACAAACAAGTGACAGCTCTAGGAGGAAACTCCTCCCACGCAGAGGACAGGATTTTTCTCTGAAACATGCAGCACGATTTCTTGCTAAAGAATAAAACAGGAAAAGTTACTTGCTGAGAGCTATGAAGCAGGGAGGACAGAATGAAAGATGGAAGATGCAGAAGTCAATTAACTAGGAGAGAAATTTAGTTCCTGCAAAGAAAGTTGACAGATATCTGAATCAGCGCTGTGGTTATCTACTCATCTGCCAAAAGAGAAAGCAACTTCAATGGAATGGCAAAAAGGACGTAAGCAGGAAGAAAGTAACTCCAATCTTGCAGGTGAGGCAGCTGCCTAAATTCCTTCACGTTTTACCTAGGAGTGACTCGAAACTGCCTCATTCTGCAAGAGAATCTCTATCATAAACAGAAGGGAAGGAAGTTCTCCTGCTCTTGGACAGTTTCTCATTTATTTTAAAGATGCTCCATTAGCTGTGGTTAATACAAAGTTCAGCTCCTTCATAAAGCGACAGCTGCTGGAGGTGTCTGAGCCTCTGCTTCAGCTGCTAAATTAGCCAAAATTAGCCATCCTAGCAGCCTGGGAAGGATGTCTTCATAGAGTATTGATGAGCCAGCCTGCCCCATGTGCAGTATATCAAATCCCAGGCATTTTCAGCTTTCCCTGTGCCCATTAAGTTTGATGTTCTCCTTAAAAGCCAGTGCAGAAGACAGTTAATAAAGGTGGGCTTTGTCCACTTTCTCTCTACAGTAAGCAGCCTGGGAAGGTAATTTGTTTATCAGCATAGTGCTGTCATACGGTTTCAGATGGGGGCAACAGAAATACACTGGATTCCTCTTCCTTGCCGTGGCACACAAACCTCTATAGAGGACATAAGAAGTGAGTCGGCTTTAGAAGCACAGGGAGTGTGGAAGACAAGAGAGAGAAAACCAAACTACAGATGCTTAGCCCTTAAGACCAACCAATGTGAAGATCAATCAATGAAAACAAAAGACTACCCTTAAACAAGAAAAGATGCAGAAGCAGATGTGTAAAGAGGAAAGCTCAGGAGCAGAGATCCAAAACAATTAAAAGGCTGCTGGTTTGGAAGCCAGAACAGAACAGGCTTCAGAAAACCTGCAAAGTCAATCTGTTCCAAGCACAAGAAAACCCTCTTCAAGTAGGGAAATAGAAGAAATTAATTCATTAGAAGAGGTTGTTAAAAGTACTTCTGAGCTGTAAGCACGGGCTCAGGAGAATTTTTGCTTGATAAGCCACTGGGCTGTGGAAAAGAGTTTGCAGTCAGGACTGGTGGGGAAGTATCACTGGGGCTTTGGCCCACACATTAGCTCTGGTTTCCCAGGTCCCTGCGCCCCGGCTGTGGTACGAGCACTATCTGATGCTGTGCAGAACAGAGTCAGAGAGATGCTCCAACATCTCATGGTCAACGTTGAGGCCAAGAAGAGTCTACCTCCCCCACAAGAGCATCCGTCCCAGCATGCTGTTTCTTTTTCTGTGAGCTTTTATGTTTGAGGAACTTTCTATTTGGTTTTTGCTTTGGCAGTGCCGGGTACTTTGGTATCATGTTGAGCTGGGTTTCTGATACAAATTGCCATCATCATTATTACAAATAGCAGCAGGGAACTTCGCATTGATGCAGCTGGATACTGCATCTATGACTTGCACAATGTCACTGAAAACAGCTGGCTAAAAAAGAAATCTACATCCGAACGTTAGAAGGATCTGCAGAGAAGGCCAGCTTTACATTAAAAAGTACGTTTTAATGAGAGAGAGAAAAATTACTCACCACACACTTCATAAAACTTTGGAAACTTCAGCACTAGGCCAGAAAAGAGAAAATGATCTTAAAAGAAACTAATCACATCTAGAGACTGCAACTGAAGGATCGACTGCAGGTTTAATTACAAATGCTATAGTTACATTTAGAAACACTTGGTTTATTAACATGAACTCAAATCATCTTATCACCTTTGTATCTGGAACCAGAACTCATATAAAACATATGAGGCTCCAGTTTTGCAGAGACCGTCTCAGAGTGTGTAAAGTTGAGCAAATTAATAACATTTTGCAGGTTTGGGGGCTAAAGTGAGAATCTGAGGACAGCTTCAAACTTGGCTCCAAGAAGTCTCAGAGAACAAAGCAGTTTTGGTCTGGCAATGACAGTAAAATTTTATTATTTCATTTGCAGCAGAGTTGACTGTGGGCTGTAAGGCATTCAAGATAAAAAGCAAAGAAACTAACAGCTTTTGCTTCACTCAGTAGAAGTTAGGGATGGTGCATTCAATGCATCTACTGCTCTGTGAAGTCCCTGAGTTCATTTGTCCTTCCTATTCATTACGGCCCCGCAAAAGTATTTTCCTGAACATGGGTATAGTTCCACAAGTGCCTAGACCTAGGCTGAAGCAAGGTCTGAACTTTGGAAGCTGTGGGACTGGCCCACTTTTTTTAAGAGACTACCCAGCTGACACAATCTGCAAGTCGTTTCTTGCCCTTGGTTCCTAAAATAAAGCACGGCGTGCTTGCAAACTCACAGGTTTCACATTACCTTTGTTTCTCAGGCTCAGCATTCACCACCATGGTAATTTTGTAATATTCTTGAGTGACATCTGAATTATTTTAAGAGGAACTTTATCAGTTCTGAACAAGTTACACTGGTTTTCATTCAGAGTAACTCCATSGAAATAGGTTGAGATGCTATAGATTTAAATCTCTTAAATTCTGCCCTTTTATTATTAGGATTATATTCTGGATTTGCTTTTAACTAATAACTGGACAATAGGCATCTTTTATAAGATCAGCTACTAAAGAAGTTGATCTACTGATACAACTACCCACTTTACTTCCTCAAATATCATACCAATATCACCACAGAGCCTGCTAGTGTTATTTAAATTACTGCTTTCAGAATTTTTATTTACAACCACTGCATGGGGTCATACTCCACTGTAAACAGCTTTTTTAAAAACAAGTTGAACCTTGGCTTTGAGAAAGATCTTGCCCAGAAGCAAATTTGAATGGATTTTTTCATTTTTTTAAATATAGCAATTGTGTGCATATAAAAACAACTTCATATAAATCATTTTTTATGACTCTATGGAATCCAACAATAGTTTGAGTTTTCTAGAAACAGCTGTAAAGTTATTTTAATTACCTCCTAGTGTTTTGAGACAAAAAGTGAAACACSCAAAGTATCTAAAATTGAAAAACAACTTTCTGAAAGCAGGCTTTGTCCCACTTTAACTTAGCATTCTAAATGGGAATTTCATTTCAATTTAAATTTAATAAGGTATTATATGTGAATTAAACAGCAACTGATATTTATTTAGCCTTCAAACTTGGATACTTGTGGGTTTTATTACATACAAACAGATTGGCCTCTAAAAACATGTTCTTAATCATGAGCTGTACACATAATAAAGTAGTTTCTGCACTGAATGTAAATCAAATGTACATGGAGTCGCACCTACAGGCAGGCGCGCTCTGGAAGCCTGGTGTGCACATTAGAGAGGAAAGACCCGGTCTGACTCCCTCCCACGTCTGCTGCTCATCCCACAAACCCAGCCCTGCAGCCTTTTTAAAGGCCGTCATCTCCCGTATGGTGAAATCAGGCCGTAGCGTTTCAGCCACAAGCACTCGGATCTGCTGAAGGATGGCCGTGCTACATGGCATTTTCTGATCAGCACAGGTTTCAGTGGATACCCCGTCTCCTCCTGCCGCCCCGGTCCCCCGCTGCCTCCCCCATTACTGCCAGAGGTTACTACCCCTCGTCGCTCCAGCTCCACAGTTTGGAGGCCTTTTATTTTTAAGTATTTCACTTAAGACCAAGATTAGAACATAGCCACAAACTCATACTGATGGAAACACAGGATGGAAAATGGTCGTGGATGGTGAAGCGGAAGAGAGCCAGAAATGCACAGCTGGAGGGGCAGCAGTCTCTTAAAACCAGCTCTTGGCAGGAACAGAAACATGTACCATGGAATAAAATGGATTTTTTTTTACTGCATGTATTTCATACTTATTCACATGCTAGATCTGATCACAGATAAACAAACTAGAAGGGTCCATTATTTATATGGTGTAATAAATATTTATATGAGAGACTGCGAAGGCTCTGGTTCAAGTCATATATACATCTGCATTAAGAGGAGGAAATCAAAACAAACTGGGTTGGATCACCTTCTGTCACTGCATTAAAATGAAAAATACCAGGGAATGAGCACCTAAAGCACAGGCTCCTTTGCTGAACTCATTCCTCTGCTCTTTTGTTATCAGACCATCTGAGTTTCCTCAGGGCTTTGTAAACACATCCATTTTCCCCCTACAGTGCCACAGGAGAGCACTAGTATGTTAAGTGACAAGGACATTTCACTTCTCAGCAGACTGTTCAGCTTAACCCACACACCACAACCCAAAGCTGAGCTTTGGAGACAGAGTTCCCACGATCTTGTGCCGACTCCAAAACCAAGCCCAGATTCCTTCTACCCAGATGAGGAGTGAAATTGCTGTGGGCTCTTTATATACGTGATGGAGAGAGACAGGGTCCTTGAGAAGGAGACCTGGATCCTGATGTTAGAGGTCAGCTGAACACATCCATCTCATTCCCTGTGGTTCAGGAGGGTAGCTACTGCAAAAATGTACATGTGAACATGTCAGGTGCACTGAATATGATCAAGGATATCACTCCACTAAATTATAAAAAGAGTAATTGTTTCACATTCAAGTTCTTCCTCCTCAGTCTCCTAATTAGACAATTACCTTGCACTCAGATACGAGTAGGAAAAGGCCATTTTTTAAATTCGCTTCTCTTGGTATAAACAAGTCACTCGGAGCTGCAGGCAGAGGCAGCTGTAAACAGCATGATAAAGGGGCAAAGGGCTCGCTGGGCTGAGGGATATTAATGGTTTGTTGCTTGCAAATAACCCTTTCCCCAGAGACCTCCCTATGCTCTGTGTATTGTCTCTGCACATGCTGGCAGCAAAGCAGAGGCTTTATTAAGAGAGTTACAAATAAGGTCAAATTCCTTTAGGAGCTTTTCAGAGTTCCCAAGGCATTCAAGGAGGGGTCCAGCTGTTTGCAGGGGTTTCCCATTACGGTCAGAGACACAAGTTTCAGCATGTTTCCAGTTAAAAGAGGATCCTGACAGATTTTCTCTTTAACATGACAGGGATAGGATGGAGTTCTTCACAATAACTTTCCCTTCACAGATGCTAAGCACATTCATATAAACGTTAGACAGAGAGAAAGCATGCGTCTGGCATGGCATGGTGTGTGAAGTCTGACTTGAGGATCTTACATCACCCAAAAGCAGCACAACGATGCTGGGTTATGCAGGTGTTAAAGGGCTGCAACATCACGATACCTCAGATCCCTCCACCTGAACACCTAACGTACTTCACGTCTCTGCAGAATCCAAGAAACTCACCATTAGCGGACTTTATCTCCTCAACACTCCTACAGGAGTATAAGGTCTTGTTTTTCAAGGCAGAAACAACACAAATTAAATTATTTGTTCCCTTGCCTTATGGCAGAGTCAGAAATATATACAATGCTCTATTAGGCCACCCTTCCTCCCCATCTTAGACCTCAGTTCTTTAAAAACCTCATCTATAGAAGATGTAGATTTCTAAATTCAACCCAAATGTGCATTTTGTTCACAGAAAAAATGGAATAAAATTTTCTGAACTGTTTTTCATTAGGAGAGGAAGAAAAGATACCCTTCCCCACCTTTGGGGCAAGTATGAGTTCTCCACTCATCAAGTAACTCATGCTGCCTGGATAAAAATAATCACTGCAAACTTGTCCAGGACCTACTTCCCRGGAAAAGGCCCTTTGCCAAGGCTCAGACTTGACACAAATCATCAGTCCCGTGAAATTCAAACAGAATAAATCTTCCATGTGCAGAACATAGCTGGGTTCTGCCTTACGGGAACTGGATGCTGCCGCGAAGTCTGAGTCATACGGTCATATTTGTAAGATCAACTCGTTGCGAATGTCTGGGATCAAAGGCTGTCACGGAGCAGCCCTCCCCGCATCACAGGGCTGTGGAAACGTGCAGGGAAACATTCTCTAGCTAGAGAAAGCTTTGATTTATAAGCCGTGATGTTTTCACCTGCTCCTGAAGGAACGGAGTTGCCTGCTGGGCTAGGCAGGCCCGTGGCAGGAGTACAGTTTCTGGAGCAGGTTGGGGGACTCTGTGTGCCGCTCCCACGATTGCTAGTGGCAGCTGGGAGCACACCCCCCTCACTTCAGTGCTGTAAATGTAGGCAGGACTATTATTTCTTGCAGCGTGCTGTGGGGAAGCACGGTGTAAATATGCTTTTCGCTAATTTGGGTTGCAGATGGATCCTATACCGGTTTCTCCGGTGCGGCCGAGAGAGGAGTGATAATGACAGCCACAACTCACCTTCCCTTTCCTGCATCACTAGATCTTCGTCCCGTTGGGTCAGCTCGCACAAATAGATTGAAGGGAAGGTCGCGATAAGCAGAGGCTGCCTGTAGCATTGGCAGCGTCATGCCAAGGGGATCAGCGAGCTGTTGCTGAACACACTAGCAGACCTGGACAAACACCCTCACATGGTGAGTTAAAAGACCACCTGCTCACTCACATTTTTTTTAGTTAAGCTCACACACACACACCCCCTCCGCTCAGGATTTCAGCATGCAGGGGAACATCAGCATCAACAGCTATACTGTCTGTCTTTCACCCTACACACACAGTGCCCAAATGCCTGAGAAAAGCTGGGGAAGGCATTGCTCCGTGGTGGGTGCCTCACCTCTCATCCCCAGCCCTGCAGGGCATGCAGCCAGCCACTGTCCCAGAGATGCTTCCCACCGTCCCTTTGCTGTTATGCAGGCAGGACAGATCTACCCGCTCAGCACCCAGCAACACCAGGCTGACTTAACAGATACTTGGGACCCCAGCAACTCCAAACATGCAGATATTTGCTCCTGTCTGACAACTCAGTCATTTTTAGCATCAGTTCACAGCTTAAAATCTTGCACTGGATTTCAGTGTAAAGCTACCTCGGCATTCCCACCACTAGCTTGGCATTACATTGTCTGGTACTGAGCCTGCTCTTGTAACTAGTTTCATTTAAGAGCTGACACTGGAGGCAGGCCCTGCCTCATCCCAGCAGCAGACTTCGTGCTACGCTCTAGGATCCAATACCTTATTTCCTTGGGCAAACATCCCAATTTGTAGAGATCACAAGGCCAGTTTGAAAACAACAGGGCATACAAGCGCTATAGATGGTATGGCACGTGCAGCCCTGCTGTCACACCTCACTGCTTGTTCTCTTAGCTACAGCTTTGCTCTCCCAGCTCCACTGCCTCCCACCCCATTTTCTAGTGCCACATACCCTGCTCTCAGCCAGTACAAGTTTCAGGACTTTGCATCTGGGCAAAGAAGAATAAAACTTTACCCTTTGTGGCTTCAAACATAGAGATTTGCTTTACGCTGACATTCAAGAGCAGGTCCCGGTGCTAATACCTTGTCACCGGTACGTGCCTGTTTCTGCTCTCTGAGCAAGGACAAAGGAGCAGCTGTGCTCAGGTATACACTAGAAACCCATCGAGTTTCGCTGACTCGGCAAGTTATCACCCAGCAGCCRAACCACCACAGCAACCAGCATACACACTCTTAGCCCATCCCAACCACCACATGAAAGAGGTCTAGGCTAACCTGTTACACGTATCTGTTTCAGCTTCTGCACCCTGGCAACTGGGGGACAACGGGAGCACATCCAGGGACATAGGTCACCTCAGGAGACGGGAGGTAACTTGTTAAAGGACAGTGACTCTCCTGCCATGCATCTGAACCATAGGACTGGGTAGGAGACCCTGAACTACTCAGCTGTCCTGCAAGTGCTCAGATTTTCACAGCTACACAACTAAGACACTCACCACGCTGCACAAATAACCTGACTGGCCTGATTCCACCTGTGGTTTCCTACTGACACCCATCATCTGCGTATCATATTTCCAAGCAGTCACTTCACATGCTTCCATTTGAATAGCATTTAACTCCTTAAGGGCACTGGATCAGCAGCTGTGAAGCCAAAGATCCACGGATACAGCTGAACAGATACCAGCACAGGCAATAGCAGCAGCTCAAGCGTCCCTGTCCAGCCCTCTCTGAAGCCTTTMCCCCTCTGGAGGCAATTCCTTTGGGAATCCAGTTAATTCCCTCTCACCTCTGCAGAGAAGGATGATGAGGAATGCTGACCAYGGGATTTTGCACTGCGGACAGTTGCTGTCTCTGCTACAGCCTAAAACATTCAAAGTCATTTCACATTGGTTCAAGAACAGACAGTTCTAGTGAATGTTTTTAAATTTATTGATCTTTAACACATGAATGTAAGAGACTATGATAGCCTGAGAGTAAAGAAGCTACTTGAAGGTACTGTAAGTCAACCATAACATGATGCAACTTAACAACTTGCTTTTTGAATTTTCACCCCTTGCTTTAACTTCAGTAAAAGTTTAAATGCAATGTCAAGGCTTGACTTGGCCACAGATGGTCCATGACATCCACCAATAATATGATCCTCCATATTATAGATAAAGGTTCAGTGTATGAACCACCAGGAGGACAGAAAATTGAACAAGAAATTCAAGGAGTACCTTCAAGCATATAATCCGACGAATCTGCTAAAAGTCTGTGGCTTGGTAACTTGGCTAGGCATCTAGCTGAACCTCAGTTTGGTGCCCATGATGAAGCTCACCACTGGTTAATAAGGTACCACACATCAGGAGCACCACCGTGGCAGGCTGCATGTCCCAGTCCTGCTTTTCCTAATCAGGATCTGTGCCAGCTCTACCGTGATGACAGTAAATGAAATCACCCTGCCCAGATCAGTGTGCTCTGTCAAGCCGTTCCCCTGCTTACCAATCATGGGCATCCCTAGGTTTTGGTATGGGCACTCCAGGCTGCCTCCTTGTGTCCTTCCAAAGATAGCAGAGTAAATGGCTATCACCATGCTCTTCTTACAGCTTAGCCTCAGCTTGTCATCTTCACAGGCTACTTTACTCTTGTATTCATCTGGAAGGAAACAAACACTTAATTACTCAGCTGATCCAGGGGCGGGCACTCAGCATGAAGGGAGCCCTCTCACCTCCCCATGGTGTGAGCTTGTCAGAGGCAGCAGCGATTCTGGGCATACGCCCAGAGGTGCACATCAGCTGCCAGCGCAATCCCAGCCTTGCAACTGCATTTGCTAGAGTAGCACTGAGCATTTGCATTATGCATTCTCTCTCTGGCATTATCAGCACATTTAGTGAACTTATTTTAACCTAGCACACGTCAGTTCCAGTAAATAGCCAATAATTTCATTTTGCAGACAAATAAGTGAGGCATGGCAATTGAGTGATTTCCACATGATGATATTAGAAGCCCTTGGCAGGGGAAGGTAAAAGCCCATCTTTAGGCACCTTTCCCATCCACAGATCAGCCCATTATGGGCCAAGCATTTATTCTACATCACAGCAGCTCAAATGCAAACATAATTATGCTCAATAGCTTTTTTTCACAGCAGCTCTCCCTTGGCAGATTCAACAGGAGCTACACTAAATTTGTTAATGATGGAAGCTGCTCTTGCCTGTTGCAAATACAGATATGCAAAGCTGCTCCCCAAATCCTTCTTGAAATGGTCGGTCCAAGAATGCAAAATACACTCTTGCTTTTGTAAGGCTGGTGCACACAGAACAGTCACTCAGTTTCCATCCGTCAAGGAGACTGGGCAATTATTTCATAAGAAATCACATGTCATTCCCTTCTCGTTACTATTATTATTTGTATTATGGGAACCTCTAGAGGTCCCAACCTAGAACAGGCCCTCCCCATGTATGTCTGCCAACACACCACAGAAAACAAACACTATTTTGAAGAGCTGAGTCTTTACAGCTAGACATCTACAAGTGTGAAAGAAAGAGACTAAGAAAACTGAAGTGGCATGTCTACAGTCACCCCAGCCAACCAAGGACACAGTCAGGAATATAACTTCAACCTCCCCAGCCTCTGTAGAGTGACCTTCCACTTGATTATGTTATTTACCATCAGAAATGTAGCCACAACAGCATCCAAATTGCTTAATAGGAAGGGTCCCTGACCCATGGTAACCTCCCAAGCATGATCAGTCATTTCATCTGAAATGCTCCTAGCTGTACCAGGTCAAAATTGTGCCATAGAGCACACTAACAACCAAACAGTGTAGATAATCATCAGCCAGTACCTGGGGCTGCCCCTGGCCCTGTATCATCTACTAGCATAGACATGACTTTTGTCTCTCCCTGTCACTGGTTCTCTATGCCTAATATCACACACACACACATATATATATGAGAACTTACGCATCAAACTACTCAGTAACTGAGAACACTAGCTAATAATTACTTTATAGTTTAATACTTAAATCTTTACGCCATGGCAGCTAGCACTTATTGTGACATTTTTGACTGTATTGTGACTATAGGTTCAAGAATCTTTTTTTTCRTATTGGAGAAGGAGAGGAATTTTCCACTGAAGTTGAATCATAGAAGAATTTAGGTTGGAAGACTCCTCAGGAGGTCATCTGGTTTAACCCTTGCTCAAAGCAGGGCTAATTTCTACATTAGATTAGATTTTTTCAGAAGAAACTGCATGGGGAAAACACGTATTATACCAAAACAGGCACATGCTGATTTAAAAGAAACATCTGAGAAAAAACAACTCCTCATGCTCAACTTGGAAATTCCTACTCGAAGCCAAAAAACAGCCCCCTCAAATAGCCTATTACCTGGTGATCAGAGCATCCACCTGGAATGTGAAAACCCTGGTCCAAACCCTCACAGTCTGGGTGAGAATCTTAACCCTAGACACTATTCCAGTACATAATCTTTGTTCTCACTCTGCAGACTTTTTACAAAAATCTCTGACAGATCCTAGTTTTTATCCCACTGCAGGGAAACTTTCAAACCTCTAAAATATTTATCGAATAGGAAAACACTTTCTCATCCATCCCTGTAGATGAAGACAGAATTAAGACCTAACTCATTCATGGGAGAATCTGTGTGAAGAACACACATCCTTAGGCAATACCTATATGGATAAACCCCCGACCAGCTGAGTGTGTAAAACAGTGAAAGGAATCAGGAACAGAAGCTCTTTTCAACATCAGAGTATGTAGGGAGAGAGGAACCTCATGCAGCTGTGAAGAATCAATCATCATTTTATCTATGTAGGTATTTCATCCRCAGTCACCATGAAGGCATCTGAATAATACACTGAACATACTAAGGGTTATCATCTTCACCTATAATTGTCTCCCATAGGATTTTTGTTTCTTCTGTGAGGGAAATGGGATCAAAGCTTTAACCTGGCTATACAGCGTAAAACTTAACAGAGTATAATAGAACTTTATATCTTAATAGTCTTTTTTTCTTTAGGAAAAAAACCATGGATTCAGGCTAAAAGCACAAAGGCACAAAACTCTGCAATAGGACAAGCTATACATAGTTAACATTAAACCAATATCATGGAAAGGGAGAGTACTTGGCACTGGCTGAAGTGGTTGAAATATGAAATAGTTGATTAACTTTAGAAAAAGATCAGTTTTGAAGTCTCTAATGAGTGAGTGCCAGGGTCCTCTGTGAAGGTCTTATTTCTTACAAGGCACTAACTCAATTTCCTCTTCTGATTTGATTATTATTAGCTACATCTCCCAATTAACAAGTATAACTGATTGCTTAACCACATGTCCTGTAGACCCATTTAAGGTTCTTAGAATATTTATTAAATTCTGTTGACCATTTGAAGTCAGGGCTTGTCATTTGGAAACTTGACTGGGATTTAAACACAGTGAGTATTGCATTTAGCCCAGAAGACACTGAGATGCACAGACATTCACATCTCTGCTGAAAGTCAGTCCAGCAGTCATGAGACAGTCAACCACAAAACTCTGCCTCTCACATTCACAGTTCTTACCCTTGTAGCCGCTCTGGGAGGTCATGTTCAGGGCTTATGGGGGAAGCTGCCTGATGGATAGCTCCAGATATTAGACCGGGGAGGTGAATCTGAGTGCACACTCCTTGAGAACCTGTGCAGTTTATGGGTGATGTGCTCCTGGCACGCTGCAGTGTGRACTAAGAGGGTTGTGCCACCTAAAACAAATGCCGCCTCACAGTCACTAAATTCTGCCCTAGGAAACACCTATTGGAGCTGGCAGTTCCCAAGGCTCTGGCAAAGGGGTTAGGGCTGCAGTCCCCTGAGTTGGCACAGATAGAAGACACTGCTTTCTTAAAAGGAAGAAAAAAAGAAGAGAAAAGAAAGGATGAAATACGCAGTAGTATTTCAGACTCCCAAAAGGTTCCCTTAAACTTAATCACTGGAGAATAGATACTCTCAGCGTTTCTGGGCAACCTGATAGAAATCTGGATAAACAAACAGATAGAAAGTGATGTTACAGAGGACACAAGTCCCTGAAAGTATTTGCTGCTTCATAGCAATGCCACCTCCATCTTAGCCAGGATGAACCAAAGCCAGCTGTCTTTCATCCAGACAGTGATGGCTCCCAGGCATTGGACAATGGTAAGGACTGTGACTGATATAAAAAAAATACAGAGCTAAGCATCATCCATATATTTACTGGTACTGCAACCCATAATAGCCTTATATAAATATTGAAAAGAACCGAGGCAGCGTAAGTGACATAAGAGAGCTGGGACTGGGAATGAATCTGCATTTTTCTCTCTCACTCTCCCAAGAAGAACTGGCCTCCTCTAGATCAGTCACAATCTGGTCCTAAGCCTGCTATAACTGTTACAGTCTGGATATAATTCAGTCCAAATGCAAACATTTGTATTCGTGGGTTTCATGTTTCACCCTGAAAAATTAAACATGCTTAAATGGCCTAGGAAAGGTGGCAGTGATATTCAGCAAATGGCTTACTCAACTCTAATCCCCCATGCAGTCATTTGTAGGGCAACAGAGATTTACCGTGATTAAGATATTTGCTAAGGATAATATCCCTTTTATTACTGCCTGTCTTCAGAGACACTGGCTTAAATGTAACTCAGTAGAGAGAAACCAAGGAGGGAACAGCTGCAGGCTTTTCTAGACACGTTTTTAAAGGTCATTATATGACATGATTATAACATAGCTAGAACAATTAAGGGAAAACAATTATAAATGTTTCTAATGGAAAAATCGGCTCTCCCATACAGTAAAGTGAACAAGAAGACCCTTTGTATTGGGTTTGCGTGGCAAGGTTTTGGTAGTGGGGAGGCTACAGGGGTGGCTTCTGTGAGAAGCTGCTAGAAGCTTCCCCTGTGTCCGATAGAGCCAATGCCAGCCGGCTCCAAGATGGACCCGCTGCTGGCCAAGGCCGAGCCCATCAGCAACGGTGGTAGCGCCTCTGGGATAACGTATTTAAGAAGGGGGAAAAAAAACGCACAACTGCAGCCAGAGAGAGGAGTGAGAATATGTGAGAGGAACAGCTCTGCAGACACCAAGGTCAGTGAAGAAGGAGGGGAGGAGGTGCTCCAGGCRCCGGAGCAGAGATTCCCCTGCAGCCCGTGGTGAAGACCATGGTGAGGCAGGCTGTCCCCCTGCAGCCCATGGAGGTCCACRGTGGAGCAGATATCCACCTGCAGACCCTGGAGGACCCCAYGCCRGAGCAGGTGGATGCCCGAAGGAGGCTGTGACCCCGTGGAGAGCCCGCGCTGGAGCAGGCTCCTGGCAGGACCTGCGGCCCCRTGGAGAGAGGAGCCCACGCTGGAGCAGGTTTGCTGGCAGGACTTGTGACCCYGTGGGGGACCCACGCTGGAGCAGTCTGTTCCTGAAGGACTGCACCCCRTGGGAGGGACCCACGMTGGAGCAGTTTGTGAAGAACTGCAGCCYSTGGGAAGGACTCRCGTTGGAGAAGTTCATGGAGGACTGTCTCCTGTGGGAGGGACCCCACGCTGGAGCAGGGGAAGAGTGTGAGGAGTCCTCCCCCTGAGGAGGAAGGAGCGGCAGAGACAACGTGTGATGAACTGACCCCAACCCCCATTCCCCGTCCCCCTGTGCCTCTGGAGGGGAGGAGGTGGAGAAATCAGGTGTGAAGTTGAGGCCCGGAAGAAGGGAGAGGTGAGGGGAAGGTGATTTAAGATTTAGTTTTTATTTCTCCTTACCCTACTCTGATTTGATTGATAATAAATTAAATTAATTTCCCCAAGTCRAGTCTGTTCTGCCCGTGATGGTACTTGCTGAGTGATCTCCCAGCCCTTATCTCGACCCATGAGCCTTTCATTGTATTTTCTCTCCCCTGTCCAGCTGAGGAGGGGAGTGATAGAGCGGCTTTGGTGGACACCTGGCGTCCAGCCAAGGTCAACCCACCACACCCTTTGTAATTACAGGATGTGTACAAGATATTAAAGTATTGACCTATAGTAAATACATTTACCCAGTGTCTTAAGAACATTTTCACCTATGGTCCACGACAATTTTCTGAATTACCATCATTGGGAAGCTCAAAACTAAACGTCAGTTGCCTCAATCTCTGCAAGACCTTAGAGACAAAAGTTCCTAAAAAGATTTTGTGTCTAACAAAGTGATGGGATGCATTAATGCCAGAGGTCTACCTTGCCTAAAATTATATTTTTCAACAGAACTCATGGAAAAATTTATGAAATTTTGCTAATTAAAATACGCATGCTTCACATAATCAGTGCATAATAGGCCCTATTTCCCAGATCAAAGAGCTGGAAATACATGTAAAGAGAAATCTGTCTTCCTCACAAAATCCTCAAGGATTTAAATCTTAGAATCGGGGATCTGAGCAAAGAAAGAGATTTTGTAGGAAACAGAGATGGTTTTGCCCGCTTCCTTATCAGGTCAGGATTGTTTCCCATAGAAGACTATCTTATCTAGTTTATAACTGTTAAATTAATGAGACTGCACCCAAGATGCCACTTCAGAACTGAACTGCACTCCATGTTAGCCAATAACTTCTCTTCAGCCCAATTTTTGTCTTGGTCACCTTCATCCCAGCTTTGTTAGCTGTTCCACTGCATACCACCCAAAACAAAGAACATTTCTTGCCTTGAAATTCATAACACTTCATTATATCCAGCCATTCCACCAACACCTATTTTCCTTTAACTGATAAATGAATGTGTTTAACTATTGGGTGGTGGTTAGTGTTGGTCTGTGAAAAAGGACATAGGGAAAATTCCTTTCTCACCCAGTCACTCTCTCCAGAAGAACTACGTTAATGACAGATACATCTCCAATGTTCTGTGACACTCTTCCTACCTACATCTCTTACTGCACCTATCAGATACAGATTGGTTGCAATATCTTGAACAGCTGAGATGCACAGTGGGCCAGATGGCTCAAGTGGAATATGCAACCTTTTAGTCACAAGTTAAAATTCAACAAACTTTTATGGACACTGGAATTCATCACCAAATAACAAAGATGATGACCTCACATGTGGTGAGATTTTGCTCATTTCAGCACATGTCTAGGCAGAATACTTACATTGCAAAAGTCACCACATATAGCAATTTTTTGTGTCAGCCTAAAGAGAAAAGCCAAAGCAAGGGTTCACCATGGAAATACGAACTCTTTACTATGGATGTAGTCACTCCAGACCATAATTCACAGAGTCACAGAGGACAGAAGGCACCCCTGGACACTGTCTAGGCCAACCCCAATGTTCATACCACAGTCAACTAGAGCAGCAGGTTGCTGAGGGCCACGTCCATTCAAGTTTTTAACACCTCCAAGGATTGAGACTCCACAACTTGCTTGGGCAACCTGTTCCAGTGATCCTGTTAATCATGTGAGAGATGAATATAGCGAGTACCTGTTACTATCTCTTCCGGAGGAATTAGGAAGATGAGTCTCCAAGACAGGAAACCTATTAAACACTAGGACAGACACCTCTAAGCAGCATCCTTGAACAAGAGTGCCTGTGTGACACAACTGCCCATGAACATCTCATCTTGGAGATACCCATCCAGTACCCTTCCTTGTAACCTGTGATCCTCGTTTTTATATATTTTTATTTTCCCCCATAATCAGCTAATTCCCAGGACCTTCTGTAAGATATAGAGAATTTTTTTGAGTGCATGTAGATCTAAGTCCATCCACCCAAAATTAAAATCATAGAATCATAGAATAGTTTGGGTTGGAAGGGACCTTTAAAGGTCATCTAGTCCAACCCCCCTGCCGTGGGCAGGGACATCTTCAACTAGATAAGTACATCTCAAATTAGACAGAGCAAAGATGCCTTGGACAGCTTTCACTGACTCCTACACTCTTCTGTGAAGAAGGTAATTGGACTAAAAGGATATTTTCCAGTTGGTGCTCCCCTTCAAACCTTTTCCTATTCCTGTGTTCGTATATTTACTTACTTTTCATTTCAAGCAAGCATTTATTACCTGAGTTTTGCGTCCTCTTTTACACTTTGGAAGATATAAGCAGATTCTGGCCTCCGAGTCCCCAAATGCAAATAAGTCAACATAGATAAGAAATTCCTCACCGTGGCAAATGCCTACTCTTTAGACCAGTGCACATTGCTATGGCTCCTTGCTTTTTGTTTTCTTCCAATTTCCTTTCACTTATGACATGCACCTCATATCCTGAGTTCCAGAGCTTCCTCCTCATCCACGTGAACCTGCTACTAATGAGAACTTTCTGTTCATCTCAGGATTTGAATAAATCTGTATCAATTAAGTCAACATTGCCTTAGGCAGGATTGGGTGGAGGAAACCTTTCCAGGACAGCAAAGGTCTCCAGAGTCCTCAAGTACAGCCTCTCCTCTGACTCCCCCACAAGCACTTAAGCTGTGGGCTACGTGGTCATTCCCTCATTTCAACAGCCAGGATCTAAAAAGGATTGTCCCCTTTAATTTAGAGCATAAAAAAGTGAGAATGTCACAAATTCATAATTTGCACAGAAATATCTTTTAACATTATTTCAGTTCAATTTTCCCTTAAGAAACTTTTTGTGAAGATGCTGTAATTTAACTTTTAAAAATTGAAGTTTTCTACCCTTGATGGCATGGAGTGCACCGCTTACATCTGCAGAAGCTAATCTGAAACTCTGAAAGATACAGCTCGGATGACAGTCCAGAATTATATCAAATAGGCAGTTTGCCAACTTCAGAAGTACCCTGAAAACTCAAGAATGCCAAGTTTTGGAGGTCTGAAACCATTTCGACAAGTAAGAAGATTGTTCTTTGCAAACGACCTTGTCAGATTCCTTTAAAATTACGCTCCTGATGCACCCATCCAATTTGCAATGTTTAAAAGGCACCTTTCCCCACTGTCACTTTCATTAGTCTGAAGTAGTTGTCTTTTTATATTCTGCTGTGAAAAGGCTGGCGGTGCTGCAAATTAACTGCTACATTTCATTTCCAAAGTAGAGTTCAGATGCACCTAGTTGCACTTTCCTGTTGGACAAACAGAGGTATATGGTTATCTAAGGAGGAAAAAGGGAACGATATCAAAATATATATGCTAGACTGTGAGATGAGAGTTAAACAAAACACTCGGGAGCCCGGGACAAATTTAATTCTCATCCTACTTCTTCCATTAATGAATTTGGGCTGATTTTCTGAAGCAGTTATGACTTACTGGTGTTCTGCTGCCTGAGCCTCTGCCTCACCATTTATTACTCCTCCTTCCAAGGACCTGAGAAGCTGCTGGCTAAATTTCAGTGAAATTTGTCAGAAACGTTGAGATGACAAATGTAGTTAAGTCCCTATACATTTTATAAAAACTGGTAGCCAATTACAGAAGAGAGCCAAATCAGTGCCAAAGCTGGTTGTAATTGTTGCACTGTCCCACCAGCCAACCAGCATGGATGTAATACCTGGCCGATTAGCATGGATATAAATCTGGACTAGCTACACCATAGGAGGCAACACAGGAAGCACGGTGAAAACCTTTGTTACTGCAATGAAAGGATGGGAGGGATGCACTAAGGAAAAAATTACTTGAATATGTCAGGAAAAAGACTTCCATTAGTACCACTGCTCACGGCACTTTTGTTCTTCTCTTCCAGTGATGGTGTAAATCTGAAGTAATGCTGATTAAAGTTATTATTAAAATAGCTGAAAGGGAGAATTTAATCTTATGTCATTAAAACGGTCTTCTCCGAATGTTAAAATAATGGTGAGAATAATTCTGACATTAAAAGGATTGATATTTTTACATATAATCCATGGGGTTGCCTAGACCATAAAATACGGGAAAATTAGTCCTACTAGATTAAAAGCTAGTTCACTACTGTCCTAAATAATTAAACACACAGTATTCCCTCAATGGCTTTGCCTGAGAAGAAAAAATCAGCTGGGAGGAATACAGTTACAAAATTTCCCAAATTCATCACGGATGCTTTAGAAGTCTCAGTTCCCGGAGACATGATTAGGTGACAACCTCCAGTGCCTTTTAAGTAGTCAGAAAAATAAGTGTGTAACTGAGAAGAGCTTGATGCACCATTAGTATGATGAAAAGCTGAAAATATCAGGAGATACGTGTTTTAAAAATGTATAATTAATTTGAAAACCAAATGTAGGACTGATATTGAAAAAATATTGAAGAAATCCACAGTATAGGAAAAAGTTCATTACCATGCCTCTACCCCAGAGATGATTTACTCTTCTCTGCCTTTTTTCCAAGAGACATTTATTTGAGGAGAGCAATTGATCTATATTTTCTGTCTTGAATAAGTCCATATACAGGACCCCCTGCAGAAGTACTGTATAAATTTACCTCCCTGTTCTATGAGGCCTACATGCATGTGGATTCAATATAACAGATCCAAACTTTCACAAAAGTAAACCTTTGCAGCATCTCAATTTGGTTTATAAGCATATTGTTTCTGGGACATGCTTTTCTTCTCACAGTTCTTCACCAGTATGCCAGAAAATCTTGAAATCTATCATTCAGAGCTGGCAAACCTCTACCATAGTAGGACTGTGCTGAGATTTAGATTTATGGGCTTCATTTTTAAAAACTTGATTTCATTGTGTTTATTCTGGTTAATTGCCCCAAGGATATCCCCTTGCTTTTCTGAGGAGAAGACTCCCAGATCACTTTGTCTCTGGCAGCAGCCAAAGCCATTCATGACACCTGAAGCACCGTCCACAATGAARCCTCCATCATCAGCCCAGAAAGGTATCACAGGTGCCCACAACACCTAAGGAAGGGCTGGATCTCCTGAGGGCAAAGAAAGGCTCCCAGTTCCTTCTGGCAATGCTATTGACTCACCTGTCCCAGCACAGAAAGACTGCTGTGTATCCCTTCCTTGTCCTTCACTGAAAATTCGTGGCTTAAAAGGGTTTTTTTACCCTTGTTTTTTCCTAGGACCCCACAGAAAATTTAAATGCCAATGGACAAAGGGGATCTATAAAAGTCACAGCTCTATGATTTATACAATTTAGGCAGATTTCAGAATTTGTCTTTTTTAGTGGTTCACATCTGGATACTGGAGACCTGGTCCAGCAAAGGGAATCTTTCCACCTACATCAGTAGGAAGCACCTTGGTCTTCGCTGGCTCCTTATTATGTCAATCAGGACTGACTGATGAGGTCTGAATGAAAACTGGGATTTTTTTTTTTTAACTCTCCCGGGTCAGCAGCGGTTTCCTTCTCCTTGGGGGCAGGGGCTGACAATAATCTCTGCATTCGCTGACAATGAAATCATGCGTTCCTCTTAATCCCGCTCCTGACAGCCAAGCGATTAGTGTGCTACAGAGATAGGGCTATTTGACAGCTTCTGAAAATCTCTGTCCATCAACAGCTTAAAACAATATTAATTGTTAGCATTAAAGTTTCTCTGACCCCGATCGCAGACTGATGGATCTGTCCTCTGGTATTTATAGCGTTCCTTTATTTACACCTCTTCATCGCCACAGCGTTTGCTGCCTGAGGTTTTATTGCCCTTATAAATTTCCACTCCCTGCACCACCTTAACAGTTTTGAAATAATACAGATAAGCAAAAGCAAGCTGATGAATGCAGGAGGTAAAAGGCTTCTTCTGCTCTCTCRGTGGCTGGGCCAGAAGGATGTGCCCATTTAACAGCCCTCACTCCATCGTGCTGCTTTGGAAAGCCTGGCCCACCAAAAAGCAATGCAGAAAAAAATACAGTGAACTTCTCCTGCCACCAATAAACCTGTCTTACAGAGGAGATTAATGCTTTTCTGAAAGGGTTGATAACTACTGAATTACCAATTTATCCCACCACTAAAATCAATCACCAGCGCTAAAGGGACTGGGAATACATTTAGGTTCCTCTTTGCTCTCGTCTGAAATTTCTACAAAAACTCTGTTCTTTCCATAGCCCTCCACTCTTGCTCACAGCATTTTGCAAATTCTGCCTAGGAGTGAAAGCCTTGAGGACGTGTGATGAGACCAGGCTTTTCATGCCATGTTCACYGAATTTAACAGAAAAGGTGTAATCCTTAGCCCAGCAAAGTCAATGGCAAAGCCCACAGTAGATTCAATATTGAAGGAATGAATTGTAGGGAAATTAAAAGCTGAACAAGATGCATTCACTGCAAGCCTAGGTGGTCCTTCCAAAACGTCCTTTCCATACTTTTCAGCCAATCCAACTGAAATCTGATGAGCAGACCTGACCAATTCCCCAAGAGACATAAGACAGCTTCACATTCACCAGCAACTGGGAACCACCAACACAGAGGATGACTCTTCGCAATTCTTTGATAGCTGGAAAAGCTGTGCCACAAGTAATGGTGTTCTGCTGTTTGTACAGGTTTTGAAGTACCACTGACAAAAAAAAAAAAATCACACATCCTCACCAAAAGGCAGACAATCCTGGGACACAGCACGGCAGCTCCATCACTATATGATAGAGGGTGCAAACAKGAAGATGACATTTTTATCAGAAGATGATCTAATTGGAATTAATTCCTCATTGATTTTAAAATTCAGTTGCTTTCTATTTAAAATTGTCTAGGGCTGTTAAGAAAAATAAAGTTATCTGAGTAAGATTTTGGCAAGGACATCAGGATGGGCATTCCCACATTTGAAAAAAGAATTAACTGGGCCTCTTAGATTAGAATTAAATCTATGGTGGAAAGAATGACTGCCTGCTTTCTTCAAAACATGTGTCCAGGTCAATTCTCAGCACAAAAGTTTTCCCATAAATCAAAGCTACAGGTTCTGAACTAGAACAAAGTGACCTCCCCCACCCTTTTTCCTTCTACCCCCACACAAACTTTTGGCACTTCACCCTTTGCCAACAAACGCAAGTTTCCTTCCCAAATGCATTTCTCAGAGCCTTGATGTGCCTTTCACAAATATGTTTTTGTATTGTTACAGAGGGATTTGAGCTGCAATTGGAGGCCAGGTCACAATCCAGGCTTTCTGAAACTTCAAAGGTTTTAGGCTTATGTTTGTGAATAGAAGGGAGAGCAGCAAAATTTGGATTTACACTTTGTTACATCGCTGGGATGATTAATACAGAGAGGCTTCACACCTGCCAGCCTCCAATTATCACATCCAGCTGTTCCACACAGCATTTTAAAATTAAATAAAAATAATAATAATTAAAAAAAAAACACTGGATGGAGATTACTTCTCCCAGAATCCTTGAAGTCCTAAGCTAAAGTAGCAACCGCCTGATAGGAAAGAGGGAAGATATCACTATAGCATTGCAGGAGGCTGCAGCTCAGGCTATTCAGAGCTGAGAAGGGGACGGTGCATCTAGGACAGCATGGCAACGGCAGAGGAGGAGACGAGAAAGGCACTACATGGGGTACTCATGGGGGAAGCCACATAAGCAAGGTAGGAGCCCTCTCCTTTCTCGACAGCACTGCCAGCGAACAGCCACTCAGACAACACATCTCATCCTAAGTAATCCCTTCRCAGGGAGAGACAGAGACAGATGAGCACTTATGTCCCCATTTTGTTCAGGAGCATTGGCACTTCTAAAATAACAAAGCCAAAAAAATAACCAACCAACCAACAAACATCTGGGCAAACAGATGCTGTGCAGGGGCAGATTGATCCCTGCTTGTACAATGCCCAGAGCAGCAACCAACCCCAGTAAAATCAGCTACAATGGTATTGCTGGGGTGCAGAGAGGTGAAGTTATTTCTTCAGCAYGACTTGGGCAGCCCCACAGATCCTGTTCTCAGTCAGGATTAGACCACGCAACCCCTCTGGAAAGTCTGGCACACAGAGCAAATATCTCCTAGCTTACAGTAACACACAATCTTACACGGTTCTCTGTCTCTGAAGTGAGGGGGACAAACAAACACCGAATTGTTTGAATAATATTGGTGCATCCAGATTCCAGTTAGAGGGAATTCATGTTAGACCAATTAAATAGTATGTCAATTCCCTCTAATTAGATGTTCCTGCAGCCTACCCGGTAATTATACTTAATGGGTCTAAATCAAATCAGCATGTTACCTGAGAAATAATTGGATTTATGTGCAATTTTTTAATGATCCTGAAAGGTACCCCAGAGATTGAAGTCCTCTGTGTGTTCAGGGCTTGATCCTAGGCTTCAGTGTGCTTTGGGTGTCGATCTCAGGCTTCATTGGCCCTGATAAATTAAATGTGCCAGCTCTCTGGCACTGAGGCCAACTGGCACGCGACAGTCCATAGCCATTCTCCTCAACTTTTTTAGCCTCTAAAAGAGGGTGGCTGTAGCCAAACTTCCCACTGGAAACCATCCCTGGACAGCACTAAATGCCAGGCTACATCTATACTAGCAGAGAACAACTCCAGGTTTCACTGCTACAGCAACATGTCCCAACCTTGACCTGCAGGGACCCTCTGGGAGCTCTCTACTGAGGCTGTCGATAGCAGGATGATTTGCAGAGGCACCTCCAAGTTTCGAAGCACAAGTCATAGCTGTGCTCTGCTGAGACCTGTAGTGTGCTTTCGAACATCTTCCCAAAGGCTGGTGCATATTAGAAACTAAGGCCCACGTGCTATGGGAAAAGAAAATAAAAGCTAAGCCCCTACACACTTTGATGAACCTTGGCCCTCAAATCACATAGCAGCAATAAATAAGTCTCACTTGCCCCAAACTGAGACAGAATAGAGTGTTTTATTGATTATTTCTGATCTCCTTAAACATTCTGTACCTTAAAATTAAAAGTATACACACACATAGTGTATTTATTTATTTACAGGCACAGATAATACTCAGGACTGCCAAACATCTAACATTTAAAAGCAGTGCCATGCACGTTATCTGAGTCATATACATCCAAGATGAGTGTCCACTGGACCCCAGATCCATCCATTGGATCAGAGGGGACCATGATTAGCACAAGACTTCCCCAAAGCACACAAGCCATTGAATTTCCTCACTGCTTCTAGTTAAGCAAGCACTTCTCTGAAATATTTCTTTGAATTTCTAGAGGAGGTGAACCACAACACTTCAGCACAAAACCTCTGCACAAGTCTTCCCAGCTTCCAGCGAAAGCAGTCTCAGAGCGGTTAGTACAGCAGAGATTGCTCCGATTGCCCTGCTCCCTGGAGCCCCACTGTTTGGAAAATCTGGGGCTTTCAGTTTCAGCGTGATTTACTGTCCTCCATCTCCTTGAAATTCTGCCCATGAGAAACCAAAATAGCACCTTGCCTTGTGAGTGAACCCCATACAGCCAGTGAGCATCGAAACCACTAGATTTCAAATGCAACATAATGTCGGAGAAGGCATAACTGCAGTGACAGTGGCTGGAGGGGATGACTGCACCATCTAGTTATTCTTCAGCAAAGATACAAGTAAATGCCACTAACTTCAGTTTTGCTTTCTTTCAAGGAAGTCTTTCTTTTTAGATAACTACCTCTATTCAGGGGCCTTTTGAGGCTCCAGCATGACTCAGACTGGGGGGGCTTGGGCATCCTTATTTTATGTTAAAGATGTCCTGTCCAAACTCTGCAGGCCACTTCCCAAAGCACTTCTCATACCTGTATACAGGAAAACTCACACTCATTCTACCTAGGTAGACACTTAACCAAGGCACCTAGCATGGTCACATCAGGCTCCCTCAATAAGCAAAAGAAAGAAATAGATGTCTCTAGAGGACAATTCAGACCTTAAATGGCTTCTTATTAAAGAACTTCTGTCATGCCTACTGTTAAGAAGGTCAAATTCAGGAACAGAAACATAGCCCAGACAATTGCATTTGTCTTTTGAAAAAGTTATGGATCAAACCATACGCCAGGCAGTGAGCTCTGGACAAGGACTCTGGTGCTCTTTGATTACAATAATGCATGCTCAGACTTTCTGGAGCACATCAACACTTCATAGGACCACAGCTTTTCGGGTTAACTCTTAAACATGAAGGCCTTGCACTGGATACATTTACAGCTCATAAACAATACTCAAATACTCAATAACCCAAAAAGCCCACCAAACTTCCTGATGGGCCTGTATTTTTCATTCTGTGGACCCATTTCTTCAGTCCCCTCATTAAACTTCTCTCTGCAGCAGGGTGAAAAGGCTTACCAAATGGTTACTGAACTCACACGTGCACTAGATTCTGTTTCTGAGACTCAAAATTAACGTCTTGAATCATCAAGGAAAGGTTGACCATGTCCTAATGTCTCTGTGCAAGGCTAATTATTAATCCAGGGGGTTCTGATTAAAAGTTTGCCCCGCAACTAAGAAACAATAATTTGTGTCAGGTTACCTTGCTTCACCCTGCAAAATTGGAGCTGCCTGAAAAATGTCTTGCGGAAATGTTTTCAAGCAACTTCCCCTGCTCTTTTTCAGGAAAATCACTTACCCAGCACACATGCAAACTCCTTCTTTGCTAGCATATCTGTAATTAGCAAAGAATGCCAAGCCATAAATATTTATGCATAGATGGGATCCTGAAGTACCTCCAGAAGTTCAGCACAGGCCTCAATAGTCAGATTTCTCAAGCGAGCTTTGATACAAAACCTGCAGGTTCAGGAGGACTTGTCAGAACACCCTGCTAATCACCCCTCTCTCCGGGATGCATTTCTCATCCAACAAGGGATGTTACAATCACTCATGAAAACCCCACAAAAAATGCAGGTGCTTCATTACCTACTTTTCATTTGAATTCCTCACAGATCTTCCCAGATCCCTTCACTTCATTAGCACAGGTCTCTGCGTGCTGGGGCAAAAAGTCGTCTTCTGTGCAGCTGACAGAGTCTGAATGTTTCTGCTTTTGTTTCAAACCTTTTCTGAAATCAGGTACGTTTTTCTTCCCTGTGCAAATTTGTTTTTATTTCTTCCCCAAAAATTTTGCTGATGTGATGCTGGAACCATGGTAGTTATGTCTTCTAAAAAGCTTGGGATTAGGCTGGTCTGAAATGCCATGTCCAGACTATTAATTCAAATAGAGTCAGGGCCTGTTCTCTGGCTGAAATCGGTTCGCACGGTTTGGCCACCATCAAACCCTATCCATCTCCAAACTGATGTGTCTACTTCCAAAGAGCTGGTGGTGCCCAGGCTGTGCTAACTCCCCTAGTGGGACCAGGAGTTGGCCAAGAGGGTGTTGGTTGTCCTGGGCCAAAACCACACCAGGCTCACTCCTCCGCAGCATGCATGATTGCACTCCCAGTATCCAGGCACCGGCCCCATTTAATTTAAACACAGCTAATGAGATCACACAAAACACAGGTTAACATTTCCCAGCCTGATCTGGGAGCAATTAAAAGCTGGCTTATGGCATGGCGTGGGCAGGTGAGCTTCCTGTTGCACCACCGTCTTCAGTGCCTGCCTTAGGCACCCAGGTCTGAAGTCTTTGCCCACGCAAAGAGTTCCCGCTCCCTCTGGAGGGGCAGGCGGAGAGGGGACAAGTCCCACTAGCCCACCGGGACAGGGGGGCGGCTGCAGATGGGAGCGGGAGCAGCCCACCCACCACCGACAGCGTGAGCTCAGCGTTGGCAAAGGCTTTCGCTGGCACCTGCAAAAACAATCTGCAACTGGGGCTGCCAGCAAGGAGGAAGGAGCGGGAGCAGCAGCATCCCAGCAAGGCAGCAAGCGAGGGGGAGAGGGGAAATGCTCCGCACCCAGGGGGTTATGTTACACCGAAAATAAAGGCGGAAGGGAACAAAAAGTCCTAGGAGGCCTCTCTGGCAAGTATTAAGTACGAAAATGCTTTGGTCTYGCCAGACCAAACAGATTCGATGATAGCAAGATACTTACTTGGCCTGCATTTGTACCACACGATGAGGTATTTGCCGGTTCCAGGGCACGGATCTGCGCCGAACAGCCGGCTATTGACGAGAAACTGGCAGCTCCGCCTGTCCTGGCACTCATCCAGCATCTTCTGCAGCCGGGGATGCACACAAGAAACAGAGAAACAAAAGCACTTCAGTATCTCCACCAATGGGATCATCAAATGGAGACAAGCAGGAGAACGGCAAGGCTATCCTTGCCCCCTCAACCGGCCCCGGCACGGGGCAGGCCATGGTGCTCAATGCAGTGGGTACCGCAGGAGCTGTGGACTAGGAGAGGACTAAACCTTGCACTGTTTTAAGGAGCATGATTTCTTTCCCTTTCATGCATGCAAAAGGAGGGATTTGCACCAGGACTGTCACAGAGATTTTGAAACATTTGCATGCAATTTAATTGTAGTATAAGGCAGTACTGTCCCAGGAAAAGCAGCTTTGAGGACATGGATCAGCCTTGACAGTTAAAAGCAGGGACCCAAACTCTGCCACCGCCATTCTGCTTTAGATTTCTCTGGAGACACACAATTTCAACCACAGCTTTCAAGAGAGCTTTCGTCTCGGTTATAAAAAAGCTTTGGCAATTGCTGGTATTCCAATAATTAGTAGTTGTGGTGGGAACGCTGCTATACAGCCAACTTAGTCAGTTTTTAATAGGGCTCACTCCTCTTCCCCCATGACTATCGCATTCCTTTTAGCTAAACTCAGCAAGGGCCTGCGAGTTGGAGGGTCCTCCCACCACCGGCATTTTGGGTCCTATCCCCTTTTCTGCACTGCTTTTCCTCTAGCGCTCGCTCCCCGCTCCCCATTCATAACACTCATAAAAACTCCATCTCAGAATCCACAGGGGCAAGACATTCTGTCTCCTGCTAGAAAATAGCTTCATTAAGGAAGATTAATGATTTCTTTTAACCCTATGATCCTCTAAAGCAGTAGTGGGGGGAGAGAATATTATTAAGTGGGGCAGTAATGAAGTTTTAAATTCAGCTGGATGGCTTAGGTGGTATTTATGTACTCCTGTAGAGCCCCTAAAGCGCTAAAATTACCATAATGTTTGCCTGACACACATGAACCTGTCAGAGCATTTTGAGACCACAGAGCAAGGTAATCCACCAGCCTTGCTAAGTCCCTGCGATACAGAGCTGTGAATTCCAGTCCCACAACAATTAATTTTCACTTGCAAGGAGGTGCTGGAAAATCCTTTCTCAGAAATTCCCCTAGACTCCCCCGGTCTCTTTTGTCTTCTCCCTGTTCCTTTTTCTTACACCCACCTCGACATCTGGGCTTTCCCACAATCTTATCCCTGTGCCATTAACATAAAGGCTGTTCCTTCTCTACCACATGCCACCCAAACCAATTTTCTCTCTGCCTCAGTGACTACTCTCTATTTTTGACTTCTCCCTGAATGTAATATATATAAACTTTAGCATTATAACTCTGAATGTCACCCTCTGAACAACAGGAACAACAGCTGTTCCAGTTTCAAGTGCAATTTAAAACTGCCTCATTTGCAGTTACTCATAACTTCCTAAAGCTTTCACCTTTTGGGCTGACACATGCAAGAATTCGTGCCTGCCTCAAGTCTGACCTTTATTTTAAAGTTCAAACCAAGACAATTCAGGCCTTTTCTAGCGAGCAGAGAACATATGCTGTTGTTTTCCACTTACAAAGGTAATAAAATGCAGGCATCTCGTTTCAAAATACAGGGCTTAGGATGGAAAGGCTGAAAGGTGAACACTGAAGGAGGTGCCTGGGAGCGTTAGCCCCAACTTGACCGACATGTTAAAATGCATAGAAATAGCATATTCTTTCCTCTAGGCTCATAAGGGTTGACTGCTCACTCAGCATGTGAAATTTAATTTAATGCAAAATCCAATGAGTTGCAAAGGAATTTAAGCGAGGCCTCTACACAGATACCTCTTTTGATCTCACAAGGCAAAGAACAACTGGAACAACTCTTTGAGTGCTTCACATACAGAGAGAAATCCTCTCCAAATCACTGCGGACCTGAAAGGATTTGCTGGTACTGGGCAGCCACGGCTGTGTTTACACATAAGCAGTGCTAAGAATATGGAGCAAAGGGAAAGAAGCAGCACCCCTAATGTTTTCCTTCCCACAAGGGAAGCTTTCTCCCCTCAAAGGCAACAGACTCAGGTTTTTGGTCAACAAACCTGTTCGTAGCAGATGGGAGGGATTTTCAAAAGCCTTCAGCATTGCATAATCATAGAATCATAGAAGAGAATAGTTTGGGTTGGAAGGGATCTTTAAAGGCCATCTAGTCCAACCCCCCTGCAAGGAGCAGAGACATCTTCAACTAGATCAGGTTGCTCAGAGCCCCCTCCAACCTGACCTTGAATGTTTCCAGGGATGGGGCATCTACCACCTCTCTGGGCAACCTGTGCCAGGGTTTCATCACCCTCACAGTAAAAAATTTCTTCCTTATATCTAGTCTAAATCTACCCTCTTTTAGTTTAAAACCATTCCCCCTTGTCCTGTCACAACAGGCCCTGCTAAAAAGTTTGTCCCCATCTTTCTTATAAGCCCCCTTTAAGTACTGATAGGCTGCAATAAGGTCTCCCCAAAGCCTTCTCTTCTCCAGGCTGAACAACCCCAACTATCTCAGCCTTTCTTCATAGGAGAGGTGTTCCATCCCCCTGATCATTTTTGTGGCCCTCCTCTGGACCCGCTCGAGCAGGTCCATGTCTTTCTTGTRCTGAGGGCTCCAGAGTTGGACGCAGCACTGCAGGTGGGGTCTCACCAGAGCAGAGCAGAGGGGCAGAATCACCTCCCTCGACCTGCTGGCCACGCTGCTTTAGATGCAGCCCAGGATACGGTTCGCCTTCTGGGCTGCGAGTGCACATTGCTGGCTCATGTCCAGCTTTTCCTCCACCAGTACCCCCAAKTCCTTCTCGGCAGGGCTGCTCTCAATCCCTTCATCCCCCAGCCTGTATTGATACCGGGGGTTGCCCCGACCCAGCCGCAGGACCTTGCACTTGGCCTTGTTGAACCTCATGAGGTCCCTTGTCCAGGTCCCTCTGCATGGCATCCCGTCCCTCAGGTGTGTCAACTGCACCACTCAGCTTGGTGTCATTTGCAAACTTGCTGAGGGTGCACTCGATCCCATTGTCTATGTCATTGATGAAGATATTAAACAGTACCGGTCCCAATATGGACCCCTGCGGGACACCACTCATCACCGATCTCCATCTGGACATTGAGCCATTGACCACTACCCTCTGGATGTGACCAGCCAACCAATTCCTCACCCACCGGACAGTCCACCCATCAAATCCATACCTCTCCAGTTGAGAGAGAAGGATGTTGTGGGGGACCGCGTCAAAGGCCTTACAGAGGTCCAGATAGACGACATCTGTAGCCCTTCCCATATCCACTGATGTAGTCACTCCATCATAGAAGCCCACTAGGTTGGTCAGGCAGGACTTGCCCTTGGTGAAGCCATGCTGGCTGTCTCAAATCACCTCCCTGTCCTCCATGTGCCTTAGCAGAGCTTCCAGGAGGATCTGTTCCATGATCTTCCCAGGCACAGAGGTGAGGCTGACTGGCCTGTAGTTCCCCGGGTCTTCCTTTTTCCCCTTTTTAAAAATGGGTGCAACGTTTCCCCTTTTCCAGTCAGTGGGAACTTCACCGGACTGCCACAACTTTTCAAATATCATGGATAGTGGCTTAGCAACTACATCCAGCAGTTCCCTCAGGACCCGCAGATGGATCTCATCGGGTCCCATAGACTTGTGCACCTTCAGGCTCCTTAGATGGTCTCGAACCTGATCTTCTCCTGCAGTGGGCGGCTCTTCATTCTCCCAGTCCCTGCCTTTGCCTTCTGCAGCTTGGGCGGTGAGGGTCGGGCACTTGCCGGTGAAGACCAAGGCAAAAAAGTCATTGAGTACCTCAGCCTTCTCCATATCCCAGGTAACCAGGTCTCCCGTTTCATTCCAGAGAGAGGGCCCACATTTCCCCTCATCTTCCTTTTATCCCCGATGTACCTGTAGAAGCTTTTCTTGTTGCCCTTGACATCCCTGGCCAGATTTAATTCTAATAAGGTGCTAATAGGTGCTATTAAAACCAGTGGGAAAACCACCCTGGGTTTCAGCAGAGACTGAGTTAGGCCAACAAGGAATCTCTTTGAAAACCTCAGCTTCAATGCCTAAGCAGCACTTGTTCATCTGTCCTTAGGCTCAGCACCAGGAGCGAAGGCAATTACTTACCAACCTCAGAGGACGATGAACATGGGCAGCCTTCACACATCGCCACTTTGTCTTGCTCTGCTCTAACTTTTGGCAGCTCTTGCTTACTCCATGTATTCCACATGAGTAAAACCTCCTGAGTTTACTTCCTGCAGTATGCAAAGTAACACAGAGCCCTAGGGAGAAGTTTGTACCTAAATTAAGGAGCAAAAGTCATCTATGCCATTGTGAAACCACAGAAAAAGGGAAGTGTTCTTGAGGCTGAATATGCCTTTTACTAATTGGTTTTAGTGTTTAGCTACAGTTTCAACTTAATTTGATAACAGCCATGGCTCTGAGAAGTTATTTCATGGGGGGAGAGAAATCAGTATTTCCTTTTCATTCATGTAATTCTAATGTGCCTCCCCCTGAAGGGCAACAATTTTCCTGAAAATATAAAAAATCATTAAGATTTCTGATTTCTTGCAGACTGTTTGAGTAAAGTCTTAGGCGTAATGAAATATATCTATAAAGAGTAAAATAAAAAAATAAGTTCAATGCTCAGTGAAATACATCAGGAAAAATGCGAAGAAAATTAGCAATGGTTGACTGTGCCATGTTCTTGGTTAAAAATAAAGAACAAAGATGTTACACCAGCCTTAACATTAATTTAAAAACTTGTACATACAATTTTTACCTATCCTTGCATACACAGAAATCTTCTTCCCCACTGCTTTCATCAGTATGTGCTATATACCAGCATCTTCTTAAACACTGTGCAACACAGCGACTCTACAGAACAGGCGTGACAAGATGATCCACTACAGGTACACTTCCCCTGCAGGTCCAGTGCATCCRGTGTTTACAAACCAAGACCTTGGCTTTCTGGTCTTACTCTCAGAAATCATAGTTCTAGGCAGTATCAGAGCTCTGGAAGATGTCAGATGTTGTTTCTGAAGTATTTGCAGATGATCAGCTAGATTGACACCAGGAAGGTTGTGAGTTTACTTGGTAGTGAGGGAATGTCCTGAGCTCACATGGCTTTTGCTTAATGGCTGGAAAAATTTAGGCAATCCATTCTACATTTGCCTTATTTTTCTGGCTGTCACTGTCAGCTGTAAAGGTGGGAAAACACAACCACAAAACCAAACAAGAAGAGGCCCACAAACAATCTGAACTTGCACAGAGATAGTAGTAGACACGCAAAATCATCCCTAACCGGGATATATAATCAGCTGTTTATGTCATTGCCATCTGGTAGACCCCTGACTAATGCAAAATAAAGTCGCATAGGATTAGATTATATTATAAAAATCACTCCAACTGAGGAAGGTAGAGGAGGAATTCCTGTCTGGCACGAAAGGGGAGGGAAGACACATTAATTGCATTGTGCCAATTTATAATTGCATTCCAGTGGTAAATCAAGCCTGAGGGCTGACAGCCAGTGCTCAGGAGGGAAGTTGCGGCTGCTGAAACCCATTCCATTCTCTGGATCATGACTGAGCTAAGAAGCTGCAAGATTTAGAGGAGATAAGAGAGCAAGAAATGTGAATTCAAGTAAAACAAACACTAATCTAACCCGTGTGATTTATGCCCTGGATTAATCTCACTGTGGTGACCCGGGTCTTAAAGCAAGGGCAGCCTCAAGCTCAAAACCATGTCTTTCTAGGGGGCATTGCAGATGAAACACATTTCTCGTGCTCATTTTGTTGTGCTCATTAGCTAAGTAATTGCTTGTGCTCATTAGATAACAACCTTTTAAATCTGGAACTGGATGCGAGCTCTGCAAGAAGGCTGTCCTCAGCCATTCCCAAGGGTGCACTCATTTTTATTCTCTCTTCAAATGACTCTTCAAGAAGCACTTCCCCTGCACGCTTAAAATAAACCACAGCTGAGCTTAACACCCAAGGCAATTAAACTTATCTCAGTTCTTAGTCCCTTGTAGTAGTTCACAGATTCAACACACTTAGGGTGAAACTTTGGACCCATAGAAGCCAACGGTGAAACTCAATGGGAACTAGGATTTTGCCACCGGGCTGCTCTCTGTACAGCCTCCATCATCAAAGGAACATAAGGATGACTGCAGGGCATGTCAGTCAGGCATGAAATGACACAGAGGAACCCCACTAAATAATTGCCCAAATTGTATGTTGGTGAGGAGAATAACTCAGAGAGCACTCTGCATGAATGGATCAGAGCTGTGTGCAGTCAAATGAAGATGGGCAGAGATTTGTACTAAGTAATTTCAAAAAATATGATTAAGCATTTTCAGGTCAAATCCAGTCCAGGTATAGCCATTATGGTGGAGTTACACCAACACTTATATTGGTGCACCTCCATGAGTTTTGCAATGGGAAGAAGTAAATACAAGAAACAAGGCAGCATGAATTCTCCCTACAAAGCCACACAGCACAATGCATTCATAATGGCTTCATGTCACATTTCATTTGAATTTTGATACTCTTTTATATACTCCTGAATGTTGGTATTACTTTAAAACACACTGCAAACTTAGTACTTTTAAGTTGCAAACTTATTCACAGGTCCTTTTTCCAATTATCTGAAGATTGCACGTTCATCTCTATTCATTTGCGCAAATTACTGAAGTCCATGGAGTAAGAGGATTGTCCAAGGATCAGCAACAGGGAAGGAAAGAGTACATGAGGAAGTGAAATCCTTGTTGATGAGATACAGGTTACCTGCCTATGGCTTCATCAAGCAACCTTCCTAGCCTGCTCCACTAGAAAGTAACTCAGCTTTGCCCAAATTACCGCATTCAATCTGTGCATCACATGAAGAAGAGATCAAAGGCCCTGAATCCTGACCACTGATCTATGGCAGGTTTTAGTACCCTACTAGCTATCTCGTATCACTCTCCCATGGACCTTGCAATGCTCACAGCAGTGTCAGCAGGAGGGAACTACGCCCACACGTTTGGTAACTCACATTAACACACCAGACTGTGAAATAAAGAGCTGAAAACTGGGCACACATTCCCTTTCACAGCTCCGCTACAGGAGTTGCAAATGCCAACAGGGCAGTAGGGCAGGCAGAAGTGGGGTTGGGATGTTAAAACACAACAGTAAGATTCACCAGAGCTCCTCTGGCAGAGCCTTGAAAGAGCCCAGAGACAACAATTCACAAAGAGCAGGAACATGCTCAGCAAATAGAAGGACCTGATAAAAGCTGCATTAGAAATATCACCTAATTAACCATTACCTACATTTCCTAACAGTGGGAAACTTAATCTGTATGCGGGGTCAACTTCAAAGGGAGAGGAGGTCTAAGCTGAAGAAATACAAAAGGATGCATAACCAAAAGTCATGGGATTAAAGAAAGGGAAAGCTTAAAACACAAAGTGGAAAAAAATCATTGAGAGCAAACCATTACACTGTCAAGCAGGGTCTTAGTGGCAATGATGGAAGCCCATGACTTGGAAAGTTTAAATTTAGAGTAAACAAAGCATTAGGAGGCTTACACCCCGGGGAGCAGTCCTGCCTCATCAGGGAGACAGGCTGCACCGGCCACCTCTGCCTCCAGTGTCTCTTCTTCTGCAGTATATAATCACACTGCTCTGATGAGCTATTTCAGTCAAGCCAAAGATTTCAAAGATATGGCAATTTAGAGATTATCTATGACCTCTGCATTAAGCAGTTCTTCTACTTGCAAATAATTAGCTGGGGGAGCTGCTTGCCAGAGAGTTATATTTCAGCCTGGGCAAGATTCATGAATGAAGCTGCACTGGTTCTGTGATTTTTAAGAGCAACTTCGGCACTGCAGTAACCTCTTCTGAACCCTGAACTCACTGCTCACCATCCTTTGCAAAGTAATTAATATAGTCTGACAAAGAGTTGCCTGAACTGCTCTTTAATTCACCGACATTTCTGAGACTGAAACTTTACTTGTTCAAACTGTCTGTAAGCTGCGGAGATCTTCTAATATGCAATATGACAAACAGTGGGTTTAGGTTCTCCTCCCAGTGGTACTGATGACCGTTATTCTTCCTTTCTATCATTTTCCTCCCTCTTTCCCCTTGACCATCATCATCTTATAGATGTTCAGAGTCATGAGAAAGGACCATTTCTCTAAGTTTATACAGTGCCAATACAGYGGGACCCTAATTCCTGTTGAGGCCACGTAGAGCTGTTACATCAGTGGGACTGTACAATATCCTGTGACTGGGCATGGCAGTAGCCACTGTCCTTGGCCTACCAAGAAAGCTAGAGCAGTTGAATCATTTTCTTCTACTTCGTATTTACCCTCCCACACTGTTAGTCCAGAACACTTGGGGAAAATAAAACCCTCTTCAGAAACTATAACACACCCACCTTCCAGCCCCATCATTTTGTGATCAACAACCGGCCCATACTTTGAGAGTCATGCAGCTACTGGAAAGTTTATCTCATCTTTCTGCCACCGAAGAGGTCAGCTCCCCTTTGCTTTCTATCATAGAAACCTTCCTGGTAGGTGCAAATAAAAAGGAGGGAATTCTGTGGTTAGCAGGCAAGGAATCTGCTGCCCTTTGTATGGCTGCCTCATGCTGCTGGAGCGACAGCGAGTTGGTGGCAGCAAAGGTGTCCTGTATCTCACTTAAAGGACAAAAGGAAATACCACATCAGCAGCACTAGTGATTCTTGTCACCAACGACTGGTTGTCCCGGAGAGTGTTGAAAGASACCCAGACCACAGGCCATGCCTACACTCCCTCCCCAAACTGGCTAATCTTTCTAACAAGACGCATGACTCCACAGCACCATCTAAGCATAGCCCGTCTTGGGGAAACAAGTCACACAGTAAAACGTTGCCCTCCGAAGTGCAGCTTCCTGCTGATTTCAGTACGTGCATCTATTAGGACAGAAGTTAGCCTACAATGTCTTTGATAAACATCTGGGAGCAGAAACACCACGGATAAGTGCCTCTCCAGGGCTTTTTATTTTCCTTCTAAATAAGCTTTGCTCCAGGGCTTTCTGTTTTCCTTCTAAATAAGCTGTGGTTTTACTTTTCTGTCAATTTACCAAAATGAGAATATTACAGGTAATCTGCTGTAAAGAGTAATCTAGTTTTCTGGTAATAAGCAATAATTTTAGGCCAACCATTAAACATTCTTCCATACAGACCTTGAGTTGTTTATTGCTGAAAACAAGTGACATCAGGAATACTGATCCAGAAATGAGCAGCTGCGGAAAGCTTTATAAACAAGCCACTCCAAACCTCCTCCTCTTCAGCTGAGCAGCTTCTTTCAAATATACACATGCCTCCAGGTATCTTTGCAGGCACAAGTTGTGTATCGTGAGCTTGGCTAGGAGTGACTAGGTTTTTTACTAAAGGCATTCACTTATCAGCAGGCAGTTATCATTAGGCAACGCAGAACACTTAACACTTCTATTTCTCCTTTGTCCTCTGTGCCAACATTTATGTGTTCATATGAATAAACATACACTGCTGCTGTATCTGTTTATCAGCTTCCTTATTTCCCCAGAGGCAAGATCTCATGAGATGTCCCCATGGCAGGGAAATGCAAATGTGTGCAGTAGTGTGAGAGGTGAGAGAACCACAGCATAAGGGAGAGGCTAAAGCAGATGAGGATGGTCCCTCCTTGGAGTAAAAGGTGTCTCCAGATGTTCCTGTGTCTCCCCCTGCTGTGCAGCAATGTAATTTAGCTGTTTGTCCACGCTCTGACACTAAAAAAATCAGACATTGTGCGGATTAAAAATGGGCTTGACCAACCCTATCTGGGTGACATGAGATTACAGAGCAAGAGAAAAACTCCAGTGTGAAAGCACAATCCACCGACCTACCAAAAATCTTCAAGCTCTCAAAATTATTAGGTTGCATGCTCAGACCAACTGCACCTGCACCATTGCTCCAAAGGAGTAAAGGCACGTGGGAGTTACAGGTCATCGCAATGACACCAACGCATRCAGGACTATGTTAACGCAGTTGTGCACCTTCAGGACCCAAGCTAACATCTCTGCATGATCCTGCTCTGGTGATATAGACCTTCTAGTGGGCACACAACTCATCTCTCTGCATAAATTATGCAGTGTGGATAAACACCCTGTTACTTATTGCCAACCATTTTCAGTGGCATGACTTCAACATGCCTGAGGGTGGTGAAACACTGGCACAGGTTGCCCAAAGAGGTGGTAGATGCCCCATCCCTGGAAACATTGAAGGTCAGGTTGGATGAGGCTCTGAGCAACCTGATCTAGTTGAAGGTGTTCCTGCTCATTGCAGGGGGGTTGGACTAGATGACCTTTAAAGGTCCCTTCCAGCCCAAACTATTCTACTATTCTATGATGCTATGATAAATGACCCTTAATATTCAAGAATTTACTACTTTGGGTGAAAGATGAATAGACTTTGGTCCATCCAGCCCTCCTGGCTGGGATGAGGACACTGCTCTCCTTTACTTCCCAGTCAGGAATACCCTCTACAGGACGCCACAAGGAAAGTACAGAAGAGCCAATACCACACCAGACTCTTAATTAACAGCACTAGTGCCCCAAATTAGCTTCTATTATTAAAGGATGAGTGGGAACTTTCTACACTTCTATCTTCGAAATATCTCAAAGATGCTTCACAAATACAGCACAAATCTCTCCTTCCTTCCTGCCATGTATCTCATGTGACTTGTGCTAACTCTGGGCTCTCCTGTTAAACCGAGTGGAGTGGGGGGAGCAGGGGGAGCTGTTTAAAAAGCAAATAATGTCTGGCTTTCAACACAACTTTATTTTGTTGTTCTGATCTCTCCATATTCGTGTGACTTGATCTAAAAGTTAACAAGAGACCAATCACATCAAAACTGAAATCCCAGTCTGAATGTCCAAATTCTTTGTGCGTTTGGAAGTCTCCCACTGAATCTGACATTATGGTGTTAGAATAACAGAAATGTGTAGTTTGGGGTCACTGCCTTAATGTCTCGGACACGATCTCCCAAGTGGTCTGCATTTCATTTCAAACAAAAATAAGTGACTAAAGCAAGGGATCCTGGCAGCCAACCACATAAGGCTGGATTAGTAGTGGTTGTCTCAGTATAATCAACCCTTTCTTTTCCTTTTTTAACACAGAAACAATGTCTGAACTGGACATTTACAGGGGAGAGCGCTTCTAAATGGGAATTAACTGTTACTCACAGGCAGTGTTTGCAGGGAATAGTATTAATAACTGCCCCTTACACTCCCTCCAGGCCACTCTCCAGAGAAGCAGCAAATTTATACAGTCATGGGTTTGATTAGACACAGTGATATTATATACCTAATTCTGAAGGGTTTGGTTTGGCTGACTTTTTAAATTACTGACAATCAGAATACGCACACAATTGGTCCTGCCTATAGCAGCCATATAGCTGAGTTTCAAAACCACAAAAATACACACAATTTTCTTGTCTACAGCTTTCCAATTTTCCTACATACGTGCATTTCCTACCAGCAAGCTGCAGGCAGCTTGCCATTCAGCTTGTGGAGTTTCTGGCTTACCCATCAGAGAGGCCTCACCCCCTCCAGGATTGAGAAAGAAGACAACATTCATCTCTGGCATTTGGACTGATCCTATGCTGGCCAAGCACGGCACATTGAGGTATCAAAGCCAGATTTGGAGGCACCAAAGAGGCACTGTGGATCTTCTCCAAAGAGACTCAGGAACTTGCTCAAGGTCCTTCAAGAAATTTGTGGCAGAACACAGAATGTCAGCTACTTCCCTAGCACATCTGCATCCCCAAAAACAGGAGAATAGGAGTGTTCTGGCCTCAGTCATGTAACAAACTTACTCTACAAGAGATCTGCTGCAAGACTGCCTACCGGGAACACAATTCTCACTCTGATAAATAGGGCAGCTGTAATCACAAGTACTGTAAGTGTTGGAGGCAAAGATAATGGGTAACAGCTCTGAGGACGTAAGGAGCTAAGCCAGGCAGGTAAGGATTTCTTTTAAATCCCTCCTGCACATAAAACCATGGCATGGAAAGCCAAAGGTTACATCTTCCCTGTTCTCAAGTTCTTCTAGATGCCATAAGTGGGCCACTCACCCGCGAGGGATGAGGCTAAGCACATAGCTATCAATCACACTGGTAAATGAAATGTTTCAAGTAAATTTTGCAGTAGATCAATAAAAGAAAGAAGGGAAGGCTAGTCTCTGCCAAAGTCTTCAGTCCATGTTCTCCCACCCTAAACAACACAACTGCCTCTTGTCTGCCATATTACGAACTTTCGTTATCGTACCTGGGAAAACCTTCCAGTGATAAGGACCGTGTCCTCCCATACTACAACTCAGTCAWCTGTTGTGCAGTGTTATGAGGGCAACTGCAAATCTGTCAGCTTAAGGGTTACACCACAGGCAAACACCAACCCTGTGCAATTTCTTGAGAATTTACCACTGACATTTGGAAGCCAAAGCACTCGTATCAACTTTAAAAAAATGCTGTAAATTCCTCTTAAAAACCCTGGATGCAAGAGTGAAAAGTGATGTGGGAAACTCTGGCCTTTAGCCAAATTATAAAAGAAATTATTCACTAGCCCTGTAGGTTCATTAATCGAGTTCTGCTATAAATTTTTATTATGAGTTATTATTGATTCATAGCCATAAACACACTGGATGCTTGAGATCTTTGCCCAAAAGTTTTCACAGTCCCCAAATCCTGCACTTGGAAAGCCTTGTGCTTACTTCAACATTGAGGAGCAGACCCCATTCATCTGAACAACAGCAGCCAACTCATGTTTCTAATTTTAGTTGTTCCTACTGACAGTTGAGTAACACTGGCACCTTCCAAATAATCCTTTGATTTGCTGAYGTCACATGTGCTCTTGGGAGGATACCTATAGTCAACATCTCCTACACAAATGGACAGAGCTGATTAACTACTGATGCTTGGGAGATTACAAGCTTAAGTGATGTATGATCACTTACAGTGGCCTAAGAGTCAAATGAGTCAGAAGAAGTAAAGCCAAGGATTCTCTCTGGGTTTCAAGTTACCAGAGTAAAAGCCTCTTGAAATAGGATCAGTTCTGAAGTAAAAAGAATGCGACAGCAACTTCTGAATGTGCTGAAAAAGCTAACCATTGGGAAAGAAAACTATTAAAAAAAAAAAAAAATCTTCGAACCTAGTCAAACATAATGTGGTCTTGCAGTGTAATTCTGTTTCAACCACATTCCTGAACTGTTATTGACTAGAGTTGCAGCAAAATTAAGAAATTCATCAACAAAATCTAATTCAGTCCTGTCTAAACTACAAAGATGAATTACCCACTAAGCTGTGTGACATGTCAGTGCTCCCACGCTGGGTAGCACTGCTTAATACAGGTCTATGCAGCACCAGCACGGACAGCTGCTGCCTGGTCAAGGAAAGATGAAGTCCAAAATTAACAGATCCAGTTTAATATGCAATACCTGAAGGGAAGTGCCAACTGAACAAGCAACATCTTCTTTAATTAAAGTTGCATAGGAGTGGGGATAGCGAGAAGGACACATCTGATGACTTGGTACAATACGGCCATAAAAAGACGACTGGATACTGATGGTAGTTCTGTGAGGACATCTCAGGGAGACATATTCTCCATCRCAGGCATGGTCAGTGTAATTCTTTAGTATTTGTGACATGTAACCTGCAGAAAATATGACAAAAACCATTATTAGTGAAAGGTAGTTAATATTTAGGTGATTTACAGCAGTGAAATCTAACAAACACACAACTAACAAGCAATGAGGGACAAAGATTTTATTACTCATCTCACACACGTGCAAAGGAGAGAGACAGACATGGTGGTGGGGGAGGCTTGGTGATTTGGCCTTCARCCATGTTATATATCCTTAGTGGAAGCAAAATTCAGATGCTCCAAACTCTTAGTCCAATCATACCACTTATTTACATTGGCATAGCTATCATCAAGTTTACAGGAAATGCAGCTGAGCCAGACTCATCATTTAGACCACATCTAGATACCGCATGCAATTTTTGGCCCCCCAGTACAAGACAGACATCAATAAACTGCAGTGAGTTTAACAGAGGGCCACCAAGATGGTTGGGAGCTGGAGCACTTGCCCCGTAAGAAGGGGCTTGTTCAGCTTGGAAAAGAGACAGCTTTGGGGGAAACTAGTAGCAGCCTGCCAATACCTACAGGGAGGTTATCAAGGAGGTGGAGCCAGGCTCTTCAYAGTGGTGCACGGTAGGAGAATGAGAGATAACAGGCACAAGATGAAACAAGAGAGTATCAGACCGGTTCTATGGAGCAACTTTTTCACTCTGTGGGCAGTCAAGCAGTGGAGCAGATTGCCCAGAGAAGGTGTGCAGTCTACATCCTTGGAGGTTTTCAAGACCTTACTGGATAAAGCCCTGAGCAACCTGGTCTGACCTTCTAGTTGACCCTGTTTTGAGCAGGAGGTTAGACTAGAGAAYTGAAGTCCATTCCAACGTCACTCTTCCTGTGAACTTATGACCACGGGCAAGAAAGGCCCAGCCACAGAGCCACTAAGGGGAAAGTTGGGATTACAGTTGCTTGTATGAGGTCCTATTCCATCATGACACACCAATCACATCTTTGATCTCCCTTCACAATATACCATTTTAATTCTTCCGGTTGCATCTTCTGTTCTAGGCCTTTGATACAAAAGCTTTGCTTTCTCTCCAACTCTGCAAAGTTTCAATCTTTTTAAAAGGAAAGAGTATGCAGAACCAAATCTCTCCTTGTTTGTTAGAGGATGACGTTATCCGCACTAATAAAGTTGTTAACAAGAATAAAGCATGGGACAAAGCCTCGTTAAAGTTACACTCAGTTAAAAGGGCTGATTGCAGTCAGGTTGCCATGGCAACTGCCAAACAAATCCTGACTTTGCCACACTCAAGCCTGAGGGGAAACCACTGTGGCGCTGATATAGAGACATCTGTGCARGGATCTCTATAGCATGTCCAATATCAGCGTCAGCCATGGTCCCACTCAACCTTGCAGACTTCCTCTCTGTAATGAGTTTGGAAGTCTCCTTCCCACTAGTGGCCACCAACACATGTCTACCAGTAGCAACCTCACAATGCCCTGTCCCTGTCTTCCTCTACCTCATTTCCTAAGAAAYGGTAGACTCTTTTCTCAAGAGGTAGAGTAGAGAGAAAAGACAAAACCGTTAAGAGAAACAAGTAATCCCTGGACAAATTCCTACAAGGGAACCTGAGGTGTATCTTAGACTTGTTTTTAAAAAATGGCTAAACTGTGACTATTCTCTTGGTGGTCCATAATCATAGAATAATTTAGGCTGGTACCTCTGAAAGTCATCTAGTCCAACCTTCTGCTCAAAGCAGGGCCAACTTAGACCAGGTTTCCCAGGGCCTTGTCCAGTTCTGAGTATCTCCAAGGATGGGGCCTCCACAACCTCTCTGGGCAACCTGTGCCAATGCTTAACAACTTTCACAGTGAAAAATTTTTTCATTACGTGCAATTGGAATGTCCCATGTTATGACTTTTGTTTGTTCCCACTGGTTCTTTCATCGTGCATTTCAGAGAAAAGACTGGTTCCATTTCCTCTATACCTTTAGGTAGTGTAAAACAGTAATTAGATCCCACTCTCCTTATTAGTTACTTCTCCTAGATGAACAGACCAGCTCCCTCAGTCTCTTTTTATTTATCATATGCTCCAGTACCCTTGCCTTCTTGGCAGCCAAAGGGACTCGCTCCAGATTCTCAACATCTTTGCTATACTGAGGGGCCAGCTTGGTATGCAGTTACCCTTCACTGCTGCAAGGTGCACTGCTTCCTCACATTCATCATCCTGTCTTCCAAGACATGATAATGCACATAGGGAAGCACAATTCATGTGGTTTGAGAGAATTCACATGGTTTGCTCAGAATCATTTCAATGTCAACTCTAGCTATCCTTGTAGACACATCCTTAGGGTATATTTACTCCACTAAGTTAAACACTCCCAAGGGCCTTTTCTCTGTCCCTAAGGCCRTATCCAGCAACTTCCTCTTACTCTCCAAAATAGTACGGCCTCATSCAGAGCTTTTACTGGGAATAGTTCTTCTTCCATACCAACACTGAAACGTAGCTCAGGAGTTGTGTGAAAGAATACTGGTCTGAACAAATTTCAAGGTGCCTAAAACAACTATAATCATTGTTCTTAGAGATAACCAACACACAGTAATTTAGCTTCAGCATTCAAGCTGCCACTATGAGGGCTGGATTCTCTGATTTCTCTCAATTTTAGTCTGTAGTTCTTATTTAGCAGTTCTGTTGCTGCAGTGCCTCAAGTGCCAAACAGATATTTACTCAAATCAACGTATTAATTTCCAAGTCCCCAGAGCAGCATTTGCTTCTAAGAAAAAGGCTGAGACACAGCCCCAATAATTAGAGTAAGTGACAGGGCTGAATCAGATCAGGGAACAGCACTGTTTAATTTAGTGTCTTTATCTCACTTGTTCAAGGAAGCACTCTGGGGATAAAATGAACTACTGGAGTGCATCTTCTTTCCCAGTCAGTAGAATACATGCTCTATGTGATGCTGTACACCTAGTCCTGAAATCAGATTAGCTCTTCTCCCTCAAAAGTAAGGCAACATACAAGATGGGCATCAGGAAAAGCAAACTACAAACAGAACCAGAATATAACACAAAACATTAAACCCCACTTTCCATGCTGTTATTCCAGTGCCTTGGGACATTTCCCTGAGGCTGACCTATTAGGGAGCCAGAGAAATACAACTAAAGTGCAGTCAACTGCAACTACTGGCTCCTCTGAATATTCAATTATTCTGTCAGAACAGCCATCCTAGAGCATACCTTTCAGGGAAGGTTTCAACCCCTGCAATTAGTGCAGATCACTTGTTGAAACAACTCCTTCCTCTTGTCTTCCATCAGCAATCTCAAAATAACTTGAGTTCGTTCAAGCTCAAGATATTGAAGGGATTGAATGCTTTGATGGTGACTGGCTAATAATAAACAAAGCACAACATCTGAAACATCTGGCACTGACCACTGTCAAAGAGAAGATACTGGATTAGGCATGGGCATGATCAGGGATGACATGATGTTCTTCAAAGAGCAAAAGGAAGTGGCTGTAGAGAATTAATGCTCTTTTTGTTTCCTCTTTAAGTGTGCCAAATTTGCACTACATTCATTAGTAGTTCTTCTGAAGGCGTTGGCATTTCATTACCCATTGATTCATGGTTCAGTAACCCAAAATCTGTATTGTTTTCAGCATCCTTGCTGAATTTTTGGTAACAAGTCTCCAGTGACCTTTTGTACCACTACATGTGGTACCAGGGAGGGAACTACTGGGATGCYCTTTACTGAATGAAATGCATAAACACGTAGCCAATGGCAGATGTTTGAGGACTTCAATGGCACTTGTATACCAAAGTAAGAAGCACTTCATAAGTACACAAGGAATAGCTTACAGAGCTCAATGACTCTTTCCTGGCAAGCATGAAAAAATCTCTTTTGGATGGCTGCAAGAAACTATTTTAGTTTAGTAAAATGATACACCGATCAGCTATTCATAGACTGCAGAATATGACAGTTGAGAAACTGAGATGATAAAGGTATTATCAAATGATTTTATCACTCCTCATTGAGTATATTTCTCTGTATTATTATCTGGGGTATAAGCTATGGCCTTGCAAGTGTCCATTCCAAACAAAGATAAGGCAGGCTGCTTTAAAGATGGCCAAAGACATTTGTCACTCCTTTCTTCATCCTCATATCCTGTGAAATCCGGTGAAATCACCATTGTCAGATCCAGGACCTGAAGGCAAGCAGGAAAACATCCCAGCTGTACTGCTACAGTTAAATCTAGTCTATTTTGTCATGGTTCATATCTTGAAGTGGAAGTGACATAAATTCTCATGATTTTATCAGGAAATTTTTTGATAGTTCACTTATTAGCCTGTCTAGGGAAGACAATGTTAGAGCAGGCGGTAATTTGAGCTTTTCTTTTAAAATATATATTTAATTTGAAAGCATGGTAAAAGCATGAAAGAAATCTAAAGCATTAAGCCCACCAAACCTCTTCCAAATGCTACACATTTTGAAAATCTGGGATAACAAAAACAATCTCAAAATCTTTTGGGTTTAGCACTTCTCTTTTCTTAAGGATTGTGTTGAGGACATGGAATCTTTGCTGGTGGGCATCCATACTCCCAAATTAAATCAATGTATAGGATTCAAGTGCTAAACATCTCCTCGACTCAAAAGACCAATGTCACTACCAAAGCAGGGATTTACACTCTGAAGACAGAATAAACAACCAAAAGAAGTGCATCACAAAAATGATAGATCATTTTTTCCCTCTAACAAGAAGGAAATGTTCCTTTCAAACACCACTTGCAATTTATTTTTCCAAAGTCCAGAGTTTGACTCCTATCAGTCATCAGTAATTACTCTCCACTACTCACCAAACACAATGCTTAATGCTGACTGTAACTCTATCCCACCCAGCAATGTCAGTTCCCAAGAACCATTTTCACCATTGCCTCTCCAGGGAACTGCTGCTCAGTTCTCATCCAACAGCCAGCTCTAACCCTTAACTCATATGCGGACTAGAGAAAAATAACAGTTTTATACAGAATATCATTTTACAGGTACTGTAAATCTAAACATCATCCTTTACTTACTCTCATAGAGCTACAACCGTACCTTTTTGAAACCAAATATAGTGGTTCACAAAAGCACAGATGATATAAGAGCTTCCATCCCATCCAGATGTAGGATAAAAGTGGAGTATACAAACACTCATTCATATATCCTAATTAACCATGGTTGTCTAAAAGCAGGAAGCCCCTCTGCTCCTGCTTCCACTAAGTACAGTTCTAGTTTTGCTTGACAAGGCACATAGCAACACACCAGCTTGCCAGTCATCAGAAGAGAAATTTCACCTTTCACCAGGAAACATCTCTGTGGGTGTGTGCTGGAGGAATGGATACACTCACAAGAAAACTAACTCTTTGTACGGTTTGGATATGATCCGAAACTTCTAATAAATTACAAGGAAACTCAAAGGATTTTAATGGTTACTACTGATACATTACATTTAATGAACTACTACACATAATTCAAGCCAGAGAATTTCATTACTATCTGCATTGAGCTATATCTAAGCTATAGTAATGTCTTCTTAAAATAGCCCATTTTGAGCTTTTGTAGTTATAAATATAGAGCTGTATTCATATAAGAGAAAAATCAACATAATGAAAAAAGAACATCATACTTAGAAATAAGCGATTTCCCATTATCTGAAACACATGAAGTCAGTGCAATTAACTGTGTCAGTGAATAAAATATTGCCTTGTTCCTGGCTGACACAGATTCTTTTATTTGTAATCCTCTTATTTTCCAAATCTATATTGTTTTTTCAGTATCTACTGTTATTTTCCTCTGGTTTCCTCAGCTTCCTTGCAGATGTTTTTGAGACTCTGAATGTGAAACAAAACTTTCTTCCAGGAGAGACCTTAATTAGATACTTTTCTGGAGCTCAGACTATCCCTATACCACACTGTTTTTCAGATGATAGGCTGTGACTGGAGAATTTCAGCTTATTCTTTATATGCAGAACACCGATACTCGTAACATCTCACTGAAACAGTGCTAAGCCAGTGGCATAGAATAACACGCCACGAGGATAGGCAAACAGGGCTGAAATGTGACCCCAGGCAAGGCTTGAAGCCAGAGCAAGTAACTCAATGAATGCATTTCATACCGGGCATTACTGATAATCCTGTGGTTGCAGTAGTAAAAGCAGCTCTCTCAAATCACAGAGCAGCCTAGTATGGACAAGTAGGGTTTGTTTTGCTTTGTTACTAATACTGGAGATTAAAACTTGCTATTACAAACCTTCTACAGAGAGATTTGCTTTCACTTCGGCTACTCCCCAACCCTTTCACCTTTCAGATACCATACAGCACTGGAAAAACTTGAACATCTTGTAAGCATACTTGGGAAAATATTTTTATTTTAAGTCAACAGTTCCTTGCCCACTATCTGATCTTCTGTACCGCAGTTGCGGCTCCAAACAGTATTCAGTGTTAACTTAGAAAAACAGCTTTGAAACGAGAGTGAATTTAGAACTCCAGCTGAGTGCCAGCATTTCAAGGCTAAACAAGGTAACATTTTGTAAAAGCTGAACAGTATTTCATAGGTCTCCTGGGTTTGTGTAAGGATGAGAAGGTAGTAGAAATTAGATTGGTGAAGGCTAGGGGCGACAGGAAGAAAAACATGGTGGTTTTCAACTCTGCAGGCTTGACTCTAACTCAGATACTAGTGAGGATTATCGCTAATAATATTGCTAACAGATCTTACAGTTGGACTCGATGATCTTACGGTTGGACTCAATGTTCTTAAAGGTCTCTTCCAACCTAAATGATTCTATGATTCTATAATTATTCCCTTAAACTTCCTAACTGTAAACTCCTATAGAGTTTAATAAAACACTACAGCCCTTCCACAGACTGTTGGAATAACTCTAGAGAATTTAATAAGCAACTCCAACTGGAAGTACTTTGGGTCTAGAACTTTAAAGAATTGCTCTAAAAATTCAATACAAAAAATCTTGTTTGGTATTTGAACATCATCCTAGATTATTTTCTTTGAATGTCCCATAAGTCTATGGTTTCTTGAGAACTTACTTTTTTCTAAAACAAGTTTTTACAGCCCTTATGGCTATGGAGATTTTTTTTTTTTTCTGATCTTTTACATTTTGAAAAGACAAATGAACAGAGTTAAAAATGTATCTTTCTTTTTAAGCTTATCTTTCTAGAATCAGGGAAATTTAGCCTGGAAGGGCCTCCTGCAGGTCATCTAGTCCAAACTGCTGCTCAGAGCAGGGCCAACATCGAAGTGAGATCAAGCTGCTCAGCACTTTGTTCAGCCCTGAGCAAGGACTGCCAAGGACAGGGATTCCCCAGCCTCTGAAGCACCCATGCCAGTGCTTCACCACCCTTCTGATTAAATTTTTTTCAAGTAAAAGTGCTCAGAATTTCCCCTGTCACAACTTATGTCTGGTGCCTCTTGCCTTTTTATTTTGCACCTCTGAGAGAAGCCTAGCTTTGGTTTATGTGTAACCATTTTTAGGAAGCAAAAGGAAGCATCTGGATACCCCCTCAGCCTTCTCTTCTCCAGCCTCCCCTCCTATACCATGCGCTGCAGCCCCAAACCGTCCTACTGGCCCCTCCACTGGACTCCCTCCCGTTTGTCAGTGTTTCTCTTACAATCTTGTACCAGTATCATGACCTGTAATTTAAGGGGTTGACCATCCAATTCCTCTGGATTTAAGGAATTTTTTAAAAACTCTTGTTTCACTAGCTGTGTGGTTGCAGGCAGCCACGATGTTGAAGGAAATTTGACAGTACACAGAATTTGGCTGGAAGGAGCTGCACCAGGACTTCACCAACTTGCAACCCTCTCTCCAGCTGTTTATTCCTGCTCCCCTGTTTCAGATCAAAGCCTCTTCCATTGATCTGTGTGCACRTGTGTGTATGGGGGTCTCAGTGACAGCAACCACAGGTCAGAGGGTCCATGTGTGTGTCCTGCCAGCAACCGGAGCAAGCGAGAGTGTGCATATTGTGTGGGTATGTATCTCGGTGTGTGATCACTAACGAATATCAAGCGGGACTAGCTGGCATGTAGAATAAGAGCTTTGGGAGCCAGGTAGGAAAGTGGCCACGAGTCTGGACCAGATACTGGAGAGACCAGACAGCCTGTGAGTTGGCTACAGGAGAAACCAGGAGGTCCAGGCCAGCTATGGGAAGACTGGGGGTCAGGGAGTCAACTGAGAGACCCGTCTGTACGCACATGTCTGTGTGTGAGGTGACTGGAGATGAGGGGACCCATGAGCCAGCTATTGCATGGATTGTCTAAGGCCAGTTACTGAGGGATCCACATTGTACATATGCATGCATATTTTCTACTAACAGGCTTTCATCCTGATCAACCAGAGAGGGGAACAGGATGAGGCCACTGGTGCTTTTGTGTTTGCATGAGTGCTGAGTGTTGCTGCCTGTTCTGATCTGCGTGGCCAGACACATGCACATCTCTTTATCGGGAATAGATACTCAGCATCACTACTGCCTGGACCTGGGAACACAGGGCTGTCGCTGCCTTGCCTCTATCAGGCTACCAGATTTGGTAACTCCTAACAATTCCCACTAAAAATTCCATGTGTGTGTGTACATGTGTGTATATATATATTTATATGCAGACATACACACACACACACGTTAAAAAAAAACCAAACAACTTTGCAGAATATTTTACCTAGTTTAAGTTGCAGGAGAAGCCTGAACCCCACTATAACTGTGGAGTTCATTTTTTGCAGCGCTAGATTTCTTAGAACACTTTGTTAAAATAGTGTTATAGCATTATAAATATTAATACATTATATAATTAATGTTAATGTTACAGCATTATAAATATTAATGTCTTACTTTAATTGTAAAAAGTATAACTTAGCATGCATTAGTATGTATTATGTGTCAATTATATAAAGTATATTGCACATAGCACAATCACATTTATAAAATATATCTTATAGCATAACCTGAAGATAATTACCAGGTTGCCTTGGGAAGCCTTATGGGGTTTGTTCAGTACTCAGAGAATGAGAGCTGTAATTTTGAAAGAGATTTAATGCATCCTTCTTACAGCCCGAAAAGGTCAATTCCACGCACTATAGACAAGCTAGGCACTATTTCATTCTAGAGATACAGCTGCAGTAAGTGTTAAGGTCATCACTTTATAGCTGAAGGAACTACATGGGTGATACTTCCTGAGCAGCTTCAATTGGGTCTTTCGCCTTGGCTCTCAACCAAGTCCTTTCCAAAACACAGTCATTACACAAATAAATCACAGCACTGCTCACTGTGGCCTTGCTATTGCATTCTAAGTAGTAATAAAGAGCTCACACCACCGGGGGTCATGTAGCTCTTCTAAATTAAGTTATAACAGGTTTATTTTCTTGAAAGGACGGTTTTCTCTAGATGGCTTATATACAAGAGATTTTTAACAGCAAAACTACAGTGATATAATTAGGCTACCATAATGATACCCATATAATTTTCCATAGTAAACATAGTCACACGGGAACAGATTTGCATAACTACCAATGCACCTTTGCTGGTAAACTTCCTCATGCAGACAAGTTTCAATGGTGTTCATTTGGACTTCCAGTTCCACAATTAAGTCCTTTTGATCCCACCCCTTCCTGTGACAATTCTTATGGAAAACAAATTTGACCTTGGAAATCAACATCATTACAAATCTAACATGCAAATGGAAAGATCCTAGCTAAGAAAAAACAATCCCAAAGCTTGCTGTCTTCCAGCAGCCRTAGGCAGCACTGCCTGCAGCAAAGTTTAAGAGTTCAAACAGGATCTGTCCCCACACTCAGCCTGCTCCCAGGGCATGCTGATGCTCAACCTTTCTTACAAGCATCACTGGGTCTTATGGCAAGAGACTGACAGCCCGTCTGCACCTTCTGGCCTAGTCACTAAAATTGCTGAAATCAAATTCGTGCCATTTCTCAAGGGTCAGGGACCAACTTATTCATGTGTTGTTAAAGCGATTAACCAACGCAATATTCTTATGTAACAGGGAAAGGAGTCAGGAGCTGGATCCATGCACCTCCCTCACGACATGCTCTGAGCTCACTGAACGTCTCACTACTCATTCAAGAGGCCAAGAACATTTTATGGTGATCAACATCTTAGTCCACCTCCACCTAACCCATGATATAGAATAGAATAGAATAGAATAGAATAGCATAGCATAGAATTTGCATTTCCATGGCTTATGTGGTCAATCTGCAAACAATCACTGTCACACTTTCTCCACGCCCAAGGGAGAAGCACCCTATAAGTCTCTGCAAGGCACCCTTTTATCTCCATCAAATCCCTTCTTGGGCCCTCCTTAGCCATATCATCCACAGAGAAGTCAATGCTGGCGAGCACAGTGCCCAACAGCAGTCTTCTGGTGCACCCTCATACCCAATGAATGCACCTTTTGTTCTTTCCTCTAGTATTTTGAAAGCACAGGGTTTACCAGTTCACCACATACCAAAGAAAATTCAGTCCCAAATCTTCTCTCGAAATAGGAAATATTTGGCATTTGTCATGAAAGCAGCTGCTGTATATCAGGTCTCTGGTAAGGTCTGTGACAGCTCCTTCGTGTCCCCACGCAGCGTGACAGTGAGAGACAGAGCACCAACCCGGGAAGGTTGGGGACTGTCCAATTTGACCAAAACACAGACTTTCACCATTGCAAACACAGGGGGAAGGGTTTGTTTCTGTATTAGAAACATGCAGCAAAGGAAATATAGATCAGCCTTGCTATAACCATGCACCTCTGCAGAGCTACAGCAGAAGAAGTGCCTAAAAGCAGCCTGGCCTTTGCCCACAGCTTTACTGGGACTGACAGGGAAGTAGCCTGTTACCACCCAAATTAAAAGAAAGCTTTTGAACAGCATATCACACTGGGAAAAAGAAAACAGTTATTTGACCACACAAGTGACAGACAAGACTTCAATGCGCACTGACCAATTCTTTAAGCAAATCAAGAACTAAGCCATGACAATCTGACAAGGGCTAAGAAACGCCAACACTAAATAAATGAGTTTCTGCCCATTCGGCAGAACTTATTCTGACAAGACTATGAGTACAGAGAGATGGCAGCTTTGTTTAGACTAGGGCAAATGGCAGGAGTGAAGGCAAAAGTGCATAACCCTACSGGAGCTGCTGCTAAAGCCATCACAAGCAGATGTGAGTGCTTTGCACACAGTGCTAGAAGCCAGCTCTGGGGCTCTCAGAGTGACCTACACATCCCTGAAAAAAGTAGATTTCAACTGGCAGGTCAAAATGTTGAACAATTCCTGTGTTGCTGGAGAGCAAATCTGAAATCCTATTACCTTGCATGAAATAATGCAGCGTGACTTACATGTGCAAATACCATCTTGGCAGTGAAGAATTCTCCTCCAGGAAAATACTTCCAATCAGGTTGTAGTCTCTCTCACTGATTTTAACAAGCACTTCAATGCTCCAATGGTCATTTTTATTAGAAACTTTTTTGTATTGCAAACTGTGAAATTCAAGGCCTCCCTCATTTGACGTTGTGTAATAAGGGTAGGGGATAGGCAATTTTCATGCTCAGGTAGGTCAAATCACTCCGGATTGCTTGGCCACCTAGCAATTTTTCCACTGAAGAAGCAGGAAATTTTTTGGGACAATGACAAATTGCTGTCTGTGGTGGGAAGGGCAGCTACTGCTCACAGGCATACAGTGTGAGCTCTGCTGAGACACTGTGGAGAATCCACACTTGTGGTTCCCCTCCGGACTAAAGACCTTGTGCTTAATTCTCCCAGAACTCACCTCGCAGGAAAATTCAGAAATTAGGCAAAAGCTTGCTTCCAACACCGAGATTTTAACATCTCCCTTTTCCTTCTGCTTTAAAGTCCATATTTTATTTATTTATTCTTATTCAGGGTAGATTTGACAAATTTAATGAAAGCAACAGCTCTGGAATGAAGCCGCATCCTTTTCCCCAGGACCTGCAATAAGAACTATGATGCTGCCCTCTGCATGACCTTCGCCTGTGAAATGCGTATTTCTCTCTGCTTTGGCCAGGCCTTGGCAGCTTTATGAACCCCAAGAGAGGAAAGGAAATGAGGAGAGACTGAGACAAGATAGAAAAGGCTAAACAGTGAAAGGAAGAAGCAGAGTAGGGGAAAAAGAAGGAAATTTAAAAGGGAAAACAAAAGAAGACACAGGGTAGAGCAGACATAAAAAAAATCCTCTTTCTCATTTGTTAATTAGAAGTGTGGTCCCAGGAGCTTATCCTGCCAGCAAGAATCAGCTGGAAGCATTGTGGTGGCTGGGTCACTTGAGCAAAGGTAGGGAAACTGGAAAAACAGAAAGAGAGCAGCCTTAAAATACTAAAAAGGAGGAAAAAGAAAGATTTTGAGCAAGAATATCCACTTGTAAGTCACCTCTCTTTATGTTCCCACATGGGTGAGCTCAAAATTATACCTGCTTGCAGAAAGGAATGTGTTACCCAGAGATAAAAATTATCCAGGAGAAAAGGGAGCTCAGACTGGCTGCAAAAAGAGAAAAAGATAAGAAGATTAAAAAGTAGGTTTGCATGAGTCTCCCCTAATTTCTGATAGGTCCTGTCTCTGGTGACTTGGCTACAAACTTCAAATATTGCCTTAACAGAATGTGCAGTGTGTTGCGTATGGAACAACCAGGCAAAACTGCCAGATCAGCATCTTCTGTTTAAGCCATTGACTTCAGCCAAGAGGGATTTATTATTCACCAGTAACTGCACAACTTAAAGCAATGATAAATGTTGTCAGGGTAGCAGGAATGATGATTTCACAGGTAAACTGTTTTTTTAGTTTAATATAAACAATACTAACAAGAGACAGGCATCATGAGCATTGCCAGTTCGAGCTGTCAGGCTGCCCAACCAGCTAGAAGCTAACTAACCTCAACTTCCCACACGCTCCTCCTGGAAAAGGCATTGCAGGAATGGACAGGAAATTAGCACTCAGGAGTAAAGGCAGGATGGTCTCTGCACCTTAGGCTGAAGATCAAGCACTAATGCAGGAGCTTCCTTTCTGCCTGCTAAACAAGCTATACTTTCCTGGTGCTCAAGTGAAAAACCTTGTCTGTCTCAAAATATCTCACCAATTTAACTGTAGTTTTATTTTTCCTGAAGAATCATGTCACTCGATCATGGAACTTGTGGTATTCTTGTTGAGGCTTTAAAAATTACTGCCTAAATTAGTTTATCCCAGTTTAGCCTTCATTATCGAGACCTATTAGATCCTTGTCCTCAGATTTTTTCTTTTTTGCACTGGTGGGAAGGTAGCTTTGTTTCCTAGCTAGGCAAAGCCATAGCGTGGAGGAAAACTTCTGCTTAGAAGACTGCCTCTTGGAGCCCACCACACATGGGGTTTAGCTACCACTTGAACATTCTCCATACAGTCAGTAGAAAGAAGAAAGCACTGTCAGGTGTGAAACATTTTATTCTAAAGTAGATGTCTAACTGAGAACAGGAGTAGAGGTCAGACAAACCATGTCTGAAACTGGTTTACCCCTCTCTGCTGACTGTAAAGGGAGCCCCATCTAACTAGCTTAAACATATTTTCATTATAGGCATCAAAAGAAAGATAAGCTGAACTGCTCATTGTGTATCATAGCATTGAGCAATGGCTTCATGACCTTCTTCTTCTGATAAGGGTTTCCCAAGGTGGAGCTCACCTTGGGTAAGAAAGGTCAGTACAGTGACAACTCACTGCCCTGATCCCTCCGGGGTCCCACAGATGAATGAGGGTTTATGTTACAGCAACGCCATGGTTGCTAGTGCTAGAACATGGTCTTTGGAGGGACTCTGGTGTTCTTCAGCTTCTGCTATTCCTGAAGTCTTGCTGCCACCGTAACTTCTGTCTTTAGTATCTAACCTTAAAGTGATTCCTACATAAAACAAAAGAAAGACTGCATTTATGTAGTTAGTATAGAGGTTTAACCATACTAGTTCAGCTTCTCAGGACCAAAAGGCCATCCACAGACAGCTTCTACCTCTTCCCTGGCGCCATCAAGAAAGGTCAGCTCTGGCCRCCAGCTGCAGGGCCAGAGAAGAGTTCCCAGCACACTTCATCTGGCATCACCCCTGCACCTCAGTTTCCCAAATATCAGCTGAAGATGGTCCCATTTCTATAGCCATGGGCAGGCCAGAAAAAAATAAGGACCTGTGAATGGGAAGTAACATGAGCCACAGAAAGACTGGGGATAAAAAGAGGTATAAATGCATACTGATTTTTAATCAGGAGCACCCAGTAGCGCTTCAGGACATGACAAAGGGGATGAAAGGATACACAAAGAGAGGGAACTGCTTAGCCTGGAATATAAGTTAATAATAATAATGAAGACATCTGACTAATAGAGAAAAGACAGAACAGCCCCTTTCTACCACATCACCACAATCACCTCTATAAAGGCAGTAAGTGAAAATACAAAAGATATTTTTCCACAGGGTCCCTTTTCTGCTCTACCTCTCACTGAGGCCATTCCCCATATTTGCAGCTTCTTTCAAGGACAGAAATAATATTTGGCTTCCTTGGCAACGAAGAACAAAGAGACAATAGAAATCCGACAGTGGAATTTATTAAGCCGCATACTACACTAACCCCTTGTATAGGGACAGCAATCAGGCAGAGCAGAATGGCCCCAGCATAACAGCAGTTAGAAAAGCTTTTTGGGTAAAAGCTATTTGCGCTGCTTTGACACAGAGCAGTTGTTTTGACTAATAGGCTAGAGAAGGGGATTTCTTTTGCAGAGTAACACTTTGAAGGGCTCTTTGCCTCACAGCTGTAACAGCAACTACATCCACAGCACACGTTTCCCTCCTACCTATTGTATTACATACCAAAACATACCATAGGCCAAAACAGTTTCAGCGTTGGCTGCTGCTAAACTCAGTGAGAATTGTGCTCATATATGGACAGCATTACAGCTAAAGTCTGTGCTTAAACTACAAGACCTGGGAGCATTTCCCAGTCCCTAGATCTGAGTGCACATCCCAGCTGTATCCCAACCCCATACTGGAACCAGACACACTAGCCCTCCCCAGAAAGGTGATTTTTTTTTTTTTTTTAAATCTTCAGACAGCTTAGATGATTGATGAATATCCCCTCCTACATTATCCTGGTTTGGGACAGGACAGGGAACTGCACCCAGTTATGCTACTGTTGAGTCTAATGTTATGCTTTTCTATTACATTAAGGAACACTTCTGAACCTGTGTATGTCATCTGCATATTTTGCAGATGATACAGAACTGGAAGGAGCAGTTGATAGACCAGATGGTTGTTCCATCACTGAGAGGGACCCCAACAACCTGGAGAAATGAGCAAACAGGAATCTCATTAATTTTAACTAAAGGGAAATGCCAACTCCTGCTTATGGGGAGGAGTATCCCCATGCATCATTACAGGCTGGGGACCAACAGGCTGGAAAGCAGCTTTGCAGAAAAGGACCAGGGGGTCCTGGTGGAGGCCATGTTGACCATGAGCCTGTAATATGCCCTCACAGCAAAGGCAGCCATTGGTAAGAGTATCACCAGCAGGTCAAGAGAGGTAAGCCTACCCATCAGCACTGGTGAAACCCATCTGGAGTATTGTGTCCAGTTCTGGATTCCCCAGTACAAGACAGACATGGACATACTGGTGCAAATCCAGCAGAGGGCCACAAAGAAGATCAAGAGACCGGAGTATCTGTCATATGAGGAGAGGCTGAGAACGCTGGGACTGATTAGGCTGGAGAAGAGAAGGTTCAGGGGGATCTTGTCAATGTGTATAAATAACTGATGGGGGGGGAGTAAAGAAGACAAAGCCAGCCTCTTCTCAATGATATCCCATGAATGGACAAGAGGCAACAGGCACAAACTGAAATACAGGAAATTCCATTTAAACATATATGTATAACTGTGAGGGTGTGCTCAAACACTAGAATGGGTTACCCAGAGAGGCTGTGGAGTCTCCAATGTTACAGATATTCAAAATCCAACTAGACATGGCCCTGAGCAACCTGCTGTAGGTGACCCTGCTCTAAGCAGATAGGTTGGACTAGACGATCTCAAGAGTCATAGAATCATAGAATATCTCAAGTTGGAAGGGACCCATAAGGATCATCGAGTCTAACTCCCTGCTCCTCGCAGGACTACCTAAAACTAAATCATAGAATCATAGAATCATTAAGGTTGGAAAAGACCTCTAAGATCATCAAGTCCAACCATCAACCCAACACCACCATGCCCACTAAACCATGTCCCTAAGCGCCTCATCTACACGTCTTTTAAATACTTCCAGGGATGGTGACTCCACCACTTCCCTGGGCAGCCTGTTCCAATGCTTAACCACTCTTTCAGTAAAGAAGTTTTTCCTAATGTCCAATCTAAACCTYCCCTGGCGCAACCTGAGGCCATTTCCTCTCATCCTATCGCTAGTTACTTGGGAGAAGAGACCGACACCCACCTCGCTGCAACCTCCTTTCAGGTAGCTGTTGAGCGGAATAAGGTCTCCCCTCAGCCTCCTCTTCTCCAGACTAAACAGTCCCAGTTCCCTCAGCCGATCCTCATAAGACTTGCTCTCCAGACCCTTCACCAGCTTCATTGCCCTTCTCTGGACACGCTCCAGCACCTCAATGTCCTTCTTGTAGTGAGGGGCCCAAAACTGAACACAGTATTCAAGGTGCGGCCTCACCAGTGCCGAGTACAGGGGCACAATCACTTCCCTACTCCTGCTGGCCACACTATTTCTGATACAGGCCAGGATGCCATTGGCCTTCTTGRCCACCTRGGCACACTGCYRGCTYATRTTCAGCYRGCTGTCAACCAGCACCCCCAGGTCCTTTTCTGCCAGGCAGCTTTCCAGCCACTCTTCCCCCAGCCTGTAGCATTGCATGGGGTTGTTGTGGTCAAAGTGCAGGACCCGGCACTTGGCCTTGTTGAACCTCATGCAGTTGGCCTCGGCCCATCGATCCAGCCTGTCCAGGTCCCTCTGCAGAGCCTTCCTACCCTCGAGCAGATCGACACACCCGCCCAGCTTGGTGTCGTCTGCAAACTTACTGAGAGAGCACTCAATCCCCTCATCCAGATCATTGATAAAGATATTGAACAAGACCAGCCCCAAAACTGAGCCCTGGGGAACACCACTCGTGTCCGGCCACCAACTGGATTTCACTCCATTCACCACAACTCTCTGGGTCCGGCCGTCCAGCCAGTTTTTTACCCAGTGAAGAGTACAYCTGTCTAGGCCATGAGCCGCCAGCTTCTCTAGGAGAATGCTGTGGGAGACAGTGTCGAAGGCTTTACTGAAGTCCAGGTGGACCACATCCACAGCCTTTCCCTCATCCACTAGGCGGGTCACCTGGCCATAGAAGGAGATCAGGTTGGTCAAGCAGGACCTGCCTTTCATGAACCCGTGCTGGCTGGGCCTGATCCCCTGGTTGTCCCGCACATGGCTTGTGAGCGCCCCCAAGATGACCCGCTCCATAATCTTCCCCGGCACCGAGGTCAGGCTGACAGGCCTGCAGTTCCCCAGATCCTCCTTCYGTCCCTTCTTGTAGGTGGGCGTCACGCTGGCAAGCCTCCAGTCGTCCGGGACCTCCCCCGTTAACCAGGACTGCTGATAAATGATGGAGAGGGGCTTGGCAAGCTCCTCCGCCAGCTCTCTCAGCACTCTTGGGTGGATCCCATCCGGCCCCATAGACTTGCGAGCATCCAGGTGTTGTAGCAGGTCGTTCACTGCTTCCTCTTGGATTATGGGGGGTTTATCCTGCTCGCCGTCCCCGTCTTCCAGCTCAGGGGGCTGAMTACCCTGAGGATAACTGGTCTGACTATTAAAGACTGAGGCAAAGAAGGCATTAAGGATCTCAGCCTTTTCCTCATCCTTGGTGGCAATGTTCCCCCCTGCATCCAATAAAGGATGGAGATTCTCCTTGGCTCTCTTTTTGTCATTAATATATTTGTAAAAACATCTTTTGTTGTCTCTTATGACAGTGGCCAGATTGCATTCTAGCTGGGCTTTTGCCTTTCTAATGTCCTCTCTGCATGACCTAACGAGCTCCCTGTACTCTTCTTGAGTTGCCTGCCCCTTCTTCCACAAGTGGTAAACGCTCCTTTTTTTCCTGAGTCCCAGCAAGAGCTCCCAGTTCAGCCAGGCCGGTCGTCTTCCCCGTCCGTTCTTCCTACAGCACATGGGGACAGCCTGCTCCTGCGCCTTCAAGACTTCCTTCTTGAAGAACGTCCAGCCTTCCTGGACCCCTTTGCCCTTCATAAATCATATGACTAAAAGAGTCATCCAGACACTCCTTGAACTGACAGGCTTGGTGCCGTGACCACAGGCTCCCCAGGGAGCCTGTTCCAGTGACCAACCACCCTCTCAGTAAAGAAACTTTTCCTAATGTACAATCTGAACTTCCCCTGACGCCGCTTCATTCCATTTCCTCGTGTCCTGTTGCTGGTCACCAGAGAGAGGAGATCAATCAGCACCTCTCCCTCCGCTGCCCCCCTTGAGGAAGGTGTTGACTGCCATGAGGGCACCCCTCAGCCTTCTCTTTTCCAAGCTGAACAGACAAGTGACCTCAGCTGCTCCTTTTAAGTCTTGCCATTGAGGCCTTTCACCATCTTGGTTGCCCTCCTCTGGACACACTCTAATAGTTTGATGTCCTCCTTATTCTGAGGTGCCCAAAACTGCACACAGTACCCGAGGTGGGACTGCACCAGTGCAGTGCAGAGTGGGACAGTCACCTCCCTCGACCGGCTAGCTATGCTAGTCTCTTCCAACCTCAGCCATTCTGCGATATCAAATCACTTCTCAGGATGCATTGACAAGCCTTGGTCTCCTTTAAAGCACCCTGGAAAAAACCTTTATTCAAATTTGGAGTTCCATTTGTCATGACTCCAGGTAGCATTTCAGCATCATCTCAGCTCTGTTCACATAGAGATGCCTTTTAGTTAGATTCAGACTGTCCTGCAACAGAGTTCAGGGAAGTAAGAAATGGCTTTCCCAGGAACGTCTCCTGGACAAGCAGCATCACTGACCTTTATAAACAACATTATCATTCAAGCAAACTGCTGCTCCAGACAATGGAAATGGCACTTGGCACTCTGTGTCTGCTGAGTAAGCCCTGTAACAAGATCACCTTTCAGAATTTGTTTAGTCTTCACATCTATGTTTATTGATTAGATTTACTCTGACGCAAACATGGAGAGTGCTACTGGAACACAGTTTTACATAATGAAATTTGAAAAATTTGTTATGAATTTTACACAATGACTTAATGTCCAGATTTTACATAACCAATAGCATTCCCTTGTAGCCTGCTTGATTACTCCTTCTGAAGGTTGTTCTCCAAATCTCAACAAATGCCTTCCCAGATCATCAAAAGCAATCTCTCAGCAAAGGGGAGAAAGTCACCTGGCAGGTGAAGAGATGATGAGACACAGTCTCTGGAAGCCGGCTGCTGCTCCCACCAGAAACATCACCCTCCACAGAGAGAGCTGCTTTCCAAGCCCAGGAGAAAAAGCCATGCCAGGCGTGCTACAGAAAACGTAGTGGCAGATGCAAGCCATCTCATCCTCTGTTTTTCCCCCAAGACAGTGCCAAAAGAAAGGACAACTTACTTTTGTGAGCACATGCTGTGCCGGCAGCAAGCTCAGCACTTTAAGGTCTATCCTCACACACTGCCCAGCAAAAGGGCTCCATACGTGAGTGACATGTTCAGGCTCCCCTTAGGGCTAGTGAAGAGAAGCAGGCATTTCTGTAATGTCTTATGCTGAAGCATACATCCAAACCAGGTCTGAAGCGTCACACACTGAAAGTACTGCAGAGTGTACTGCAGGGTGAACAGCAGAAAGATCGCCTGATACTGAGAAGTTTGGTGATAAGTCACAGATAAAAGTCAATGTAAATAAATGTAAAGTAACACATGATAGAGGTTTTGGAGTAGTAACAGTTCTGTGCAAATATAAAAATCAATATTCACTAATAACCAGGAGGAAAAAAAAGAAATACTAGGAATTGTTAGAAAGGAATAGAAAGCAATCCAGAAACCACCATGGTGTCACTGTATAACCATTCAAGCACTCATATCCAGAAGACTTTCTGCATTCCTGGGTCCTCCTCCCACCTCCCTCCCCGCTCAGAAATCATGCAGTGAACTTAGAGATGGTTAAGAGAAAGGTGTTAAGTTGCAACTAGCCCTGTTCTACCTGGAAAACAGACAACTGAGAGGTGCAACAGACCACACAGAAACTGGAAGGGAGGTAAAGGGATTGAAAGTGTTGTTTCTTTCAATTAAAAAAAAAGGTTGGTGTAGGGGCATCAAATGAGGTAAACAAAAGGAGGCATTTCCTTACCTTCTGCGAAGCTGAGCTCTGGCACTTACTGCCACTGCCCTTCTGCAGGTCTCAAATATTTACATGGAGTAAAAACACCACAATGTCAATGCATGGAAGAAAAATCCATCAAGAACCAGTGAACTCACACACAACTCTTGATTTAGGAAGTCCTTGAGCTGTGAGGGTGATCAAACACTAGAACAGGTTGCCCAGAGTGGTTATGGATGGCCCTTTGGTTCAAGCTGGTATAGCTGCTCTTGCATGATGTTTAAAGTGCCTACATCTCTGCAGTGCCTATACAGGGATCCAAGAATGAGTATCTCGGATATAGAAATCTGCATGGTAGACTGAGAAGTTAGGACAGAGTACTAAGCCTTACTTTGTATTGGGTTTTGCTCTCAAGCCACCCAATCTATTAGAAGATAAAAGAGCACCAATAATAATATTATTTGAATTCTCTGGAAATAAGCCGTAGTGTCTTAGTCAACACGTTAGTATAGCAGAAAAGTCAGTAGGCTACTCTTATCAGCAGATAAAGAAACAGTGGAAGGGAACATGTCTGTCAAAGTCACATGAAGATTGGCCTTTGCAGAAAGCATAGCCTTCAGCATTGGGTGGCATGTTTATTAACTGAGTCTATCACTCTGCTTACAGTATCTGTCCCTGTTTCCATAGCCTGAAGCTGTGGTACTGAGGTGGATTGTATTAAGCAGAGTTAAAGACAAAGGAGGGAGAAACGTGAAACAGGAGAACGCTGGAGAGCATGGAGATGAAAGACACACAGGAAGGCATTGGATTAATGGACAAGCATTTATGTTGTGATCAGCTAATGCACAGAGATTAGCATGCAAGGTATTTTCTGAAAAAAAAAAAAAAAAAAGGTCCTGTCAGCCACAAAGTGATGTACAAAAGACGAAACAGCCAAATGTCTAGGAAGCTGTAACTCCATCTTCCCTTCACTGTCTCTCGCCCTCGAGGTGGGAGGGGGGTAAGCCAGGAGAAAGGTCAGGGGACAAAAACAACAGTGGGGAATTGGCAGAATGCCTCGGGTTCTGCAGAGCAGAACTGTCCCTCCCAGAGGATAAACCAAGGGCACAAAGCTTGGGTTTCCACAACCTGCACCTTACCAAGGAGAGAAATTTCTTGGATACAATTTCAGTGTAGACATTACTTTCCCTGCATCAAGAAACAACAGAACTGTTATATCTTGGCTAAGCAGTGGGAAACAGCACCAAAACCCTCCTACATATTGTTTGTAAAGGCATAGGGGTCAAGCAGAATTATTCTCCAAAGTAAAACAGAGCATTTAGATGGGATGGAAACCTTCCTCAGGACTGGAAAGGGTAGGACAGCAAGGAATAATTGCCAAAAACAAACTAACAATTCCAAAGAGCAGCTTTCAGAGCTTAGTGACTCTAAGATCTCATGAGACTGAAATAATTCCTCCCAGCACTTCTTGTTCCCCATACGAAAAGGCAAAAATGGGAGGCTCCTGGGATACTTAACTCAGCAGATCCATCTGGGACCAATAGCTAAAAGAGACTGATCTGCTACTCAGACCCTCATACACTGCTCATTGATCCAGTGATTTCCAAAATCAACAGTAATTTGAAGAGTCTTTCGACAACCTGTCCGACCCCAGGCAGAAGGGCCAGTTGAAAGAATTTTTACGTCTGTTTCTTTCTGTCAAGGCACTAGACCTAACAACACTGCACTGGAATTATACTTCATTCATCCTTGACCCAGCCTGGGTATCAAGATGTTTTTCAGATGAGTTAGAGGGGCACAAGATCATTAACATTTGCATACGAGTGGCTCTCAGCAGTCTCAGCATAGCTCATCTGCAGACAGGACACATGGCTGTCATCAGGTTCTCATGGTCATGCCAATCCCTCACCTAGTTCTCAACCAAAATCGCAAGGGAAGATTGAAGGGCACAGTCTTCCCAAAGAGTGCTGGAGGTAGGTGGTCCACAGCAACCCTTCCAAAGGTAGAAGGAAGGCTTGTGCTGGCTGGAACTTTTTAAAGTGCTTAACTAATTTGCCCATCACTGAAAAGCGTAATATTGACTCTCTTTCCACCGGAACCGATGTGAATCAAAGGAAGGAGAGACGGACAAGGCATTAACAAAATCCCCACCCTTAGCATAGAGTGCACTTGAATGCATTGATATTTCAGATCCCTGAGTTCCTGATGTGAGTTGGGGGAAATCTCATTGAAGCAGCTGGCTTCAGAGGGACAAAAGCAACAGCATGACACAGTAGTGGCCCTCGTCCCAGTAACTATCATATGCAATCTTGCAAAAAACTTCCTTGTTCAACATCTGCTGTGTTCAAGGAAGAACAGTTACCTATACAATTAAAATGGCACCAAATGAGAGCTGGCTCCCTGAGGAGTGTCTCTTCTAACAAAACCAATGCTCCGAAACTTTGACCAACCAGTCTGCTCAAAACAGTATAGCTGTCTTTTTGCTCTCTTTACCCTAAATTCAACACAGAAGCCAGGAGATGTTTATAACTCAAASCCAGTTTGATGTTTTCAGGTGACCTTGAGCAAAAATCCCCATATATCAGCACCACATCACACTCCTCAAAATCCCCTCTGAAAAAGTTTCAGTCAGCTCGCAAAACATCCATACATCTGAAAATTGGTGTTCTCCAGAACAAATACAGGAAATGGGAATTTACCCAGGTCTAATGTGGGTGATATACAAAGTTTACCCACCTCTCCCTTCCCTACCTTAAATAATAAACAAATTTATCACTATAATACCCATACACCATCCTCATTCAAACCCAAACTCCCAGACCACTGAGCAGATGAAAGCATATCTGCTCTATTCTGTTCACACCTGACTGGCCACCCACCCCTACAGAAGCAGATCTAAGCTGAGATAGACTATTTGTATAAGGATGTATCAGGTAGGCATCCACCTGATATTAGGTCATTAAAATTAAGATCAAAATCTGAACTACCAACGTTTGCGTCTCTTTAAAGTCCATAGCGAGAAACAGGCACCTCCCAAGGACAATTTGTGGGCTGTCCTAGATCCTTTTAAGATGACATTGTGTAATCTCTGTTCTTGGTGATACTCAAAACTCAGCTGAACAAGACCCTGAGCAACTTCAGAACTGTTGTGGTCATAACTTTGTTCCAGCTCCAGGAAAGCATTTAGAGATACTTTAAGCATGTGCTGAAATCCTGCTCACTTCAGCGGCCAAGGGACTGATGACTCCTCTCTACCCAGCACTCATGAAAATCCCAGTAAAACAGAGATGTTGAGAAACTGGGAAGAGTTCACCAAGAGGACCACCAAGATGATTAGAGGGCTGGGGCACATAACATATAAGGCTAATGAAAGTATGGGGTTTTAGCCTGGCAAAGATTAAGGGGAGGACCTAATTGCAGACTTACACTTCCTAATGGGGTTGGTTATTGAAAAGAAAGCCAGATCCTTCCCAGAAGTGCATAGAGAGAGGACAAGAAGCAGAGGTCACAAGTTGCAACAAGGGAAGACCCAACTAAACTTAACAAAACAATTTTTCATCACCAGAGAGGTTAAGTCCTGGAACAGGTTGCCCAGAGAGCCTGTGGAAGCTCCATCCTCGGGATATTTTCAAGGCTCGATTGGGCAAGGTCACAAGCACCCTAACACAACTCTGAGGTCCACCTTGCTTTAAGCAGAGGCTTGAACTAGAAGACTTCCAAATCCATTTATGATTCTGTGATTGAGTTCCAGTCCCTTGGTGTCCCTTGAAAGTGTTTAATTTTCTAATACAGGCATAGCCACATAGTACAACTGCTATCCACAGGACAGGTATGATTTCCTGAGTCAGGGATCTGTTCCTTTACCTTCTCTTCCCCCAACAAATTTTAATCAAAGTTTCTCTTGCCAAAAGATAGAATGTTTTATTAAATGTGTTTTGAATAATTTGGAGAATTAAAGCTTGTAATACTAGACTAATTTCTCCATCCTACACAATGTAATGTTCTATATCCTGCTCATCTTCAGGCAGCTTATAAGACTTTCATAATTATCATAGTCTGCTCTGTTGAACTGCTGAGAATTATTTTTAGTCTATAATCCTTAAAATTGTATTTCATATTGCACCTTGCACTTCTTTGAGGAAGGAGGCATATAGCATGTTACATTGGAACCAGCTCAGTTGCAACAATAGGTGCTTTTGTACCGGGTAATGGCATGTTGCCTGGGAGTGGGCCAGAACAACAAATTGATATGACAGGCTTTGCCTGCTGTGGAAGTATTAAATCTCAGCTGATAGTGGAACTATCACCTTTCTCTGAAAAGCACCGTGATCTGAGCTATACTGTCCCTTAACCATAAAATGTAAATGACCCATGGACACAAGGGGACACTGGTGTAAGTCCCATTCAGCTTGGAGGCTGGGGAAGGGCATTTCCTAGACAGCTCCTAAAATTAAGCATAACAATATGCAGCTCTCCCAACCCCCGAGACAAGTGGCTCTCTGGAGCAGTGAAGCAGAGAGGACTATATTCAGAAACAGGGGTCCTCTCAAGAAGCCTTTGTTTGCACATCAGTACATTGAAGTCAATTCCCTCATTAAAGCTAATGCCAGGACTCCTTCACTTTAGGGCAGTCAACCTCTATCAATGCACACTTTGCAGAAGAGTAAGGGCTGGTAGATTTAGCTAGAGTAGCAAAAGCCAGTAATCTAGAAAGTCCTCAAGGATACCAAAGCCAGTGTTACTTGAGTCCCTCTCTTTTCACTCAGCTGAGCTATTTGGATTAGCTCAGGCTCTGGACACATCCTGATGCCCACACTTGGTCCCCCCTGCACGAGGCAGCTTGGCAACAAGGGGTGGCAGTGGCAATCCCAGCCTAGAAATTACTGCCTTTTCCTCTGCGAGCAAGTCGGAGGAATGGGTCCTTCAGCCACGGTCCAGAGGACCCACTAGCACCAGACAGTTTGCAATCTAGGACTTAATGCTCACTTCAGGTTAAGAAGAGGCACTTTTTAGGCATTTGTATAGCATCTCTAAAAACAGCACTGCAGACCTGATCAGGCTACAGCAAATGTGTTCAGGGTCACCCACCTAATTTTAGCCAATTTACTGAGCTATGTAGGAGTACCATCACCCCAGGATCCCTCTGCCATCCATGGAGATGGAGGGGCACTTACTTCAGCAGGGCAATTCAGCCAGCCTGGGATACAAATCGGCCTCGAGGTGCCTGGGTCCCTCCACAGATCACAGGGTGTGCCCAGGCCACATACATTCCTAACACAGATATTGCTTTTACATACAGGAGTACAGCAGGTTACTTCCCTTAGTGCTGTTTAAACCTTTGACAGATGTGAATCCCTCTAAAGATAAGAAACAACATCTTGTTAGTATCTGAATAACAGCTTTACAGATCTGAGCTGTGACTGTTTTAAATTCTGCCCAAGTATTCCTAAGCAGCTGCCACTGATCTAGGACCTAGCCAGGGACAAACCACCATGTCCCTGCTCCTCGGAACTGTATGTGCTGAACTGGGGTGAGGGGTAGCTCATGGAGGAGGAGAACAAACAACTCTGTCACAAGGCACAGGGAATCCCAAAGCATGGATGAAGTCTCAGAAGGATGATATCAGACTCTTGACACTTCACCAGAAGTGCACAGTGAAAAGGAGATTGATCCAGTTTGGGATTTTAAAAAAAGAAAAAAAGAAAAAAAAAAAAGAAAAAAAGAATACCAGTAACACTGTCAAAACACACATTCAAGGTTCATTTATCTCCTACCTCTTTGTCTTTAATCCTTTTTCAGGAGAGAACTCATCCAAGCTAATTAGTCCAAAGGTTTATGAAGGAAGCAAGTAAAAGAGACAGGAGAAAGAGACTGTACCTTAAGTACATAGAGATAACAAGGGAAACTTCACTTAGCATTAGACCATAAATTTCCCCAAACCATCCTCTCTTCATTTTATTGCTGAGACTAGCAAGTTCCCTGGAGTTCTTGGTTACAATGGGAACAAAGTAATTAGCACATGGACTGCCTTTCATTAGCATATCTATTCCAAGAAAAATGCTCACCTACTAAGTTGTCATGATAAATAATTGTCCTTTGTGGCAGAGAAAGGAGGCGACAACAGCAGAGGAAGAGTGGGCAGTACCTGTACCACTCACTGCAGAGTCTTTCACCCAGACCTTTCCCAGGATGAAAACTGGAACAGCAAACAGAGATGAGAACTAGGAGGTAAAGGACGGATGTGAGAAGACAGGGGAAACTGACCCATTTGTTTGCAAAAAAAAAAAAAAGCCGTTAAGTTTCATGAGCAATGAGCAGACTGACTACCCACTGTAGGCAAAGGACAGGAACATCTAATTTTCTCTCTAATATCTCTCTCCCCTCCCCATGAAGACAAAGGAGGATTCATGGCTGAGATTTCCACCTTTTTTAACTCACATATATGCCTGAGACATGCAGCCCATGAATTACAACTCAGACAGGCTAACTCAGTGCCCTAACTAGTGGGTCATCTAAGGTCAAGAGCACAAGRAGCTGATCTGGGCAGTCAGGCTCTGGTTCCTTGCACAGACAACACAGAGAAGTGTGGAACCCATCACTCAGGTCATCAGAAGCAAGTGCCAAATGTATCAGTTGTGGCAACTTCTCTCCACTGGCTAAATTAGGCAGCAATGATAGGTGATCCCAGTGTACCCTCTCATATCCACCACTGTCAGTCCACAAAACATAAAAGGCAGTGGGAGCTCCCAGAAAACGATCAGCTTGCATGAGAGGCAAGAAATGAGAAGGTTTATGTCGATAATGGAGGGGAGAAGACTTGTGGCTGGAATGCTAGAGCTCTTCTTCCAGTTTGTTTTGCACATTAATAACCCCATCCACATGTTAACGGGTTTGTGGCTTCAGAGATTCACTTTCCTTGTATTATATCACACTGCAGATACAACATTTACAGGCTTTAGGAAAATTCACCCTAACAGCAGCACTGATCTTTTTGGAAGCTCTCACCAGTAAGGGAGCCTCACAAAGACTCTTACGAAGGGGATTTTGCAGGGGATTAGGATTAAGCCAGTTTCAGTTACTGAAAAGTGAACTTCTGCCCAGGGAATTAAGGCTGGGATAGCTAATTATTTGGCTTTCTTTCACTCGTATCTTTCACTACCAAACTTCAGAGCATGCTACAGAGACAGAAGTAAGAAGCCAGATCTTCTGCAGCCAACAGGGCCACACACTGCCTGCATGAGTGTAACGTGGGTGGAAAACAAAAGTCCTCTGGGAGTGTCCCCATGCAGCCATCTAGGCAGGAATCCAAGGGGCAGGGAATAGTTCTGGGTCACTCCCAGGGCAAGAACATTTTGAGGCTGAGAGAGAAATGAAGATCGACCTCCAACACTTGTGTGCAAAGATCTGCACAGGGTCCCTTGAACATGGTCATCAAAGAGACCACTGGAGCACAAGAGAGACCATCCCAGTTTTGCCTGGGACACAGCTCACTCCACACCGTATCACACATACTGTTTTTATGTTAAGTAAAATGTGATGACTGCAACCTTAAAAAAACCCATGAATATGCCAAGAATGGGCCACTGTCTAATGGATAAAGCACTAGACTGGGTTTCTGGGGCTCCAGCCGAGCCACTGAACTGCTTTGTGGCGTCCTGGAAGTCGTCTTCATTTCCTGTCGTACAAGTTACTTCCCATTCTGTCCTCTCCCTTTATGCCCCAGATTTTGTCCCTGAAAGTCTCTCAGTTACCAGGTGCTCCTACAGTCCCTATTTTGCCCCCAGTATTAGAGTACCAATACCTCATCACCAACATTAATAATTTTTTAATCCACTCTCTGCTGCAGTTGCTTTTACAGTCTATAGGACAAAGAACACAACTACATGAAGACCAACACTTAGATACTGAAAACTATTAGGCAGGTTTTGGAGAATACATGAGCTAGAAGAGTCACCCAGAGAAATCTAGTCCCTCACTATCCATYCACTCTTTGTAGGAAGGCTGTGCCAGGCATTGCCTTCTTAGCAAAGGCTTTATGGCCAGGGAAAAAATAAATTCCTAGTTCAATTCCCAAGTCCAACAAAGAAGTCTCTAGTTTTCAATAAACTTCCCCTGCTTTTCTGTGCTGGTACAGCTACCCATTGTTTGTCTTTTTGACTTGCTCACTTGCAAGACTTTCTTTCAAAACCCCAAAGATAGTCTCTTCTGCTGTAGGTACAGTGAAAAGGGCCAATTTAGTTGAAATTAACCTCAGAGAAATTCATTGCACTCTTGTAAAACAGCTTATCATCACAAAGTGAAAGCTTAACCCAGAAAGGTTTCTAACCTCATAAACCACAAGCTTCTAACAAGGGAAGAATCAAGAGACTTTTATAATCCAGCTCTTTGCAAGAGCAGCCACTGGAGTACATCAGGCCCCAAGTCACTCTGGGAGAACAAAACCACAGCAGAGCAGTTTGAGGATCTAAAACTTAACAGAGCTATTCACTTCCAGAACCTTATAAATATTAATTGCTGGACTAAAGGGACATTCAAAGATTGATCAAGTGTTAAGTTCAAGACCTGTTGTAATTCCCGACACTGGACACTTATCTCAGTCAGGACCTAGTGCTATTAGGTCATTTAGGTCTCAATCCAGGCAAATATTTTATGTATTTGACCTTCAACCCAGGCAAGATACATGAAAATATTAACCTGCTTTTAAAAACTAAGCATGCATTCATTCATGTGTCTCAGTAGACTAGGGCCTTGGTCTGTGCAGACCTGCAGTGGTCTGCGGCATTAAATTACCATTGCTGCCGTGCTAAGCAAGGTGAACACTGCTGCTTCTACTACCCAAAGAGGGATCCGTGCAGGTGTATCTGCTACCTGTGTCAGTGCAAGAATGGCCATGCATGACACCAGCATTTTAATTCCATGAGAGCGAAACTAACCACCACCACCATGCAAAGGTCTAACCTAACAACCTCTTCAGTATGAATTCTACACATCATAATTTTCTAATAAAAAAGTTTAGGAGCTCAGCCCCAAAACCTGCTCTTCGGCAAAAAAATGCCACCCCTTTATTACAAGATTGGCAAAGTTTTCCATAGCCAAATATAACTGCACTGCAGCATCTTCTTCCATGCAATTTTCACACTAACATCATCTGACAGATGGCACTCACAGTCCCACAGATGCCAGGATACCTCTGGTGTCCCATCCTCCCTCCCTGCCTTCCACAGTGAAGAGTTCAAGGCTACTCAGGGAGACTGTGGAACTGGACCAAGAAGGAGAAGAAAGGGAAAAAGACAGTAGGATTTTATCAGACAAATCCACAAACCATCCTAGGCACAGACCAACAGGGAATGTGCATCTCACGATTAGACTTACAGCATGAGGTTGTTTCAGTCTTGTGCTAATTAGAAGTGTATTCAAAACTGGGGTATGAAATAGGATAAATGCCAGACAGCTAATACGCTGATTATTCATTTCCATGTATGAAGAAGAGGAAATCCAGCACAGCTGTCTTGCTTATCATACCACACGGGTAAAATCTCCCTGACTGAATCTCACCAGTGCCTCCCCATACTGGCCTCCTCCAGCATTTATTCCCACCTCCGGGCTCTGTGTTTTGTCTAGCAAAGAGCAGGTGAGATTGGCTGTGTGGTCTCATAAAGCAGAGTAATCTTTAGCCCAAACTTGCCTGCTTGATCCTTCTGCCTAACAAAAAGAAACAATTCAGCTTTCAGCCTTGTTTACATGGGTACTTAAAAGCACCTCAGTTCAGACAGCAGCAGCTCAAGTCTCCCTCGCAAGCGGGGTGAAAGATGTGCTGCCCTAACTGCCACAAAACCTGGGCTCTGGCACAATCTAACTGGGGAGCCATTCACATGCAGCAGTTCAGCCGTTCTCTTGTTTCACCATAGTCTTCCACGTAGGGTCAACGGCAGCCACAGTGTAGGGCACATGCAAAATGTGGGGATATTTTATATAGCAGGCCAGCCTGCCTGCCTGGCTGTGCACTGAAAGACCTAGAACACATTTAAAAAGAAAAAAGCTATTTCTGTGGGTAAGGAGCAAAAAAAAAAAAAAAAAAAAAAAAAAAAAAGGCAATATTTCCACACTTCCAAACTTGTTTTCATTCTGATTTAGTTCTGATGGGGATGTTTCCCAACTCCCAAAGCAAGACTCTAGAGCATCTACAACCTTAGGACAGATAAATTAGCTGATATGGAAGTCCCTGGGCTGTCCTATATGGAACCGGTACTTAAGCATGAATTCCCTGTCTCAGGCAATTGCTGTAACCACTGCACTCTTATGGTGGAAATCAGCTAACATCTCATTCACCAAAAGAATGTATCACAGGACGGAAGAACTTCAACTGGGGAGATTCAAAGAGAAATGGACTCTATAGATTGGGTCTTCAGAGACTTGAATGTGGGTCTCCCAGCTCCCTGGTGAGTACAGAAAGGGTATTCTAGAAAAAGGAGGAGTGAGGGGAAAGTGTTGGTGTCTCTGATTATGAAAAATGCCTAAGGATCTTCAAAGCCAAATACCTCAAAACATTTCATGACATACAGTTGTGTTTTCTGTCCAGCCCCATCAAAGAAGTCTCAATACCCAAAATCCCCCATGTTTCCCTTGAAACGCCAGCCTTAACTTACGTGAGCAACTGTTTTCTATACATCAGATTAAGTCAAGATAATTAACTGAAGAATAGTGAATAAATACCTGCTTAGATTAATACTGTTCTTTTCCTCATAGACAGAGGCCAGGATAGCCCAATGTGAATGACCCCGTCAATCGCTAGCAAGTTGTTTCACATTTAGTGAAGACTCGACCATGGGTGACTAAGTGGTTTGTTCAAAATGGGGATGGCATTGATTTGTAAGTGGAGGAAAGATCAGAGAACTCCATTAGTATTCCCCCCGCCTGGCTGCACTGATTCCCAACCGAAAGAGGAGGAGGATTTTCTCCGTGTTTTTTTCACCCCCCTGTCACAACAACAGTTTTAACTAGACTTCAAGTAATGTTTGGATGCAAAACAGATGTCACTTCCTCCTTGCATACCCCTGAAGGAATCTGGTGCTGTTTTCATGTGTGCTGTCTCCCAGGATCCTGGGGATATCCAATTTCCCATTCAAACGCAGGCAATAGAAAAAGCTGAAAGGCAGATTTTTGTGGATTTCTCTTCTGTCCCATGCCCGAACCTGTAACATGAATGAGGCTTTTGGTAGCTTTGTCCTTCCTTTTTAATAACTACTTCATTTACCACTTACAAAAGCCAGTCTTCTTTCCTCGTTGCAACCTCCTAATAAGATTCCCCGCACATCACTGAAGCCCAATTGTGCTCAGAAGCTGGGTTATTCAGGAAACAAGAAAGTTTGGATTACACAGCTATTCCTGCTGGCATTCAAAGCCACTGCATCCCTCCCCACGCAGCTCAGATCTTCAGCAGGGAGAGATCCTCCAGCCAGTGCCACTTCCAGAGTGGTGGGACAGACTGAACAGCTACGTGCTTTCCCTCCCAGCCCAGTTTACATCTTTTACGTCTGTGGTGGGAAAGAGAAATCTCTTAGGTGAGAAGCTAAAATTCTTCCAAGCCAATATAACCCTTCTCTGTTGGCATATCCCCGCTGTCATGTTGAATCTCACTGCTGCCAACCACTCTGTGGAGGTGCGGAGTCCCCTTGTATCACAGTCAGGCCTGGGGTGCTTCCATAGGGAAAAGGGGTCTGCTGCATACATGGTGTCTGATACACCACCATCTCAGGACTTCACTGTAACTCTGGAGTTTTGTCTCACCACACGCCACATTGCAGAGGAAGTGACATGGTAATCACACCTTTCGTGTGAGTTAATCAATGGCAGCAACAAGGGGTTCAGGCTGCTTAAACAACTTTTAAAAGACTAATATATCCCTGTCCCTCCTAGATCTTTGAGATGCTAAGCACATCATCCTGGCACAAGTCCTTCTTTGCAAGCAGTTTTCACACGAAGCCAGAAAACCATAATGTTGCTGAATCCGTCTGGATCCGTCATCCCCCCAGTCGCTTTGGCAATAAACCAGTATCTCTGACTACACCCAAGAAGCAAAGGTCCCTTAACCTGCCCACCCACTGATCCCACCACACAGCTGTCAACGGGCACTTTAGCCCCAGTGTCTGAGGAACCTGGAGCAGGCCTGTTTCTTTGAAAAATGGTGTCTTTCCCCTTCCGTTCCAGGTTCCCTCTCAAGCCACAGAGTCACTTTAGCTGTTTTGAGTAGCAGCTGAAAACCTGCAGGTTTGGTTTTTTTTAAGTGCTTCCCCCACCTTTTTTTTTTTCCTTAAGGAAAGTGGCCTCCTTTTTCCCCATCCAGATGCATTAGATTAACAAAATGGAGGGATTTATTACCCCTCTAAGTACAGGGTCTAATTCAGTCCTACCATCTGACTCAGAGCAGACGATAGAGGCAAAGGAAGAGAGGAAGAGGAGAGACACAGAGAGATGAAACCACTTACCAAGTCACATTGCAATTCAGTAAAAGCACCAGGGAACAGAAGCCCAGCCCTGTGCCCTACTGATACTGCTCTACTCATCTAACCATTAGACCATGAAATCACTTTTTTTACATGGCTGAGAAAAGTTTGAGGGCTCTAAGCAGTAATAACACGGTGGGAATAATCCATTGGAGTATCCTAATTACAAACTTTGCCTTGGGCTTCTTACTGCAATGGCATAGCTGTGCTGGGTCACAGTGTTTCTGACACYGTGTCACACATGGACATTAGTAATAACAAGCTCACTTCAACCCACTTACATCAGCTTTAATGTATTCTTACCCAAAAAAATTAATAGGGGGGGAAGGAGAGCAGCATTTGACTGCTCACCGTTTTGGCTGCTTTGAATCTGGCTGCTCAGCGCAACCCTGACAGCTTTATTACAAACACGGCGAATGTTTTGGAATGACAGGCAGGGCTTAGCAGTCGTTTCCTTGGTCTGGGATTTCCATTAATCACACTCACGCAAAGCAAGGTGTGTAGACAATAGAGGGCAGGGAGACGACTTCAAAGCAAATTCCTCTCTGCAACAGAGTATGGGGTTCCCTCAGAAAGGAGCTGTTCCGCTTGTCAGGCCAATTAGCAACAGCTCTGCTGTTTTGGTGGAAGAAGCARGGGAGAGGGTCTGGTGGGGAGAGGAATGAAACCCCTGCATGATTCATTGAATTACCCCTGAAATATTCAGGGAAAATCTGCATGCAGAAGCATCTCCTATTTCCTGCAGGCATAGTCAGCCCACATAAGGAAGCTGCCAAGAAACACCAGGTGCATAGAAAGCCCAGTTCTTCACTCCACATTGACAAGCAGAGAGGATCCTGCRTGGTCATCTAGAATTTGCCATGGGAAAACAGGGAGAAAGGCAATGCACTTCAACTGCTTTTTCCAGACCCCCAAGCTTTTGATAGTCCTCCCCAATAATAAACAATGATGTGGACCAGTGATTCACAAGGAGCCAAGCACTAACACTCTAAATTAGAAGGGGCAAAGCAAACCACACTCTTGCCAACCATGAAAACAGCAGAAGTAAAACCTGGTACTTGCAAGCATTTGCACCATGGGACTAGGGATAGCAGCTACCAGGACCTCTGACTCTCCAGAGACACCTGCTCCRTGCTTTTGTGTGGCACTGAGTTGTTTCCTAAGCAGTCTGGTTCTGTGAATAAGTGACACTATCAGGGGACATCTCCTCCCCAGGCTGCCCTTAGTTCATGAGAGAAAGGCCAGAGGAACCAGTCTTCCTTCCAGAAAGGACAAGCACATCAGAGCTGATGGCTACATAAAGCTAACCCAAGCCCTCAGCTCCTGAAGAGAACATCTTAGTGGTCATTAATATGATATTAATGTCTCTGTGCACCCTGTTACACAAGGGCAGCCTTGGCGCTGTGCTTGAGGCCAAATTCGAGGCTGTCCACAGAACTTCACTCTCTGCAATGGCAGTACCAGAAGAGCTGGTGCTGTTCAAGGCAGCCCCAAGCGCATCCTAAATTTTAGATCATGCTCAAGCCATGTTTATAATCACAGCTTTTCCACTTTTGCCCATCTATGCCATTTGCCTTTGCTGTAATACCATCTGAGTGATGCTGCCCAGAGACCTTCCTAAAAAGGAGCTTTCACTGCCTTCTGCAAGAGCTGGTGAGATCTGTAGTCACCATGATTTCAGCACATCCACCACAGAAACGTACCAGGTGCCATACCATGCAGTCACCCAGCTCAGGTATATATGGGCCATACCAGTGACTCCATCATCTTCAGCTGATCCAGATGATTTCCTACCCTCTTTGGGCTTCACACATCTTGTCATATGACTAGAAGGGATGCCCTGATCACCCATTTTTCTTGTACGCCCTCAAAAATAATAACTAGTGGCAGGTCCCCTTCTCTTGCCCTGAGACAACTGGCATGGCCTGGCCTTGGCTATATGGTTAATCCCTTGTAGCCTCCAAACCGGTACTGCTAGACCCCACATGCCCATCCCTAACTCCAGAAATTGCACAGAAACTGTTTAGGAAAGTACCGGGGCACAGGTCTGACAGTATGACAGACTATCAAAACACCCTGGCACTATGGTCACGACCCATGATTTTTTCTATAAATCACAAGGAAAAAAAAGCAAGAGAGAGGATATAGCCCATACCAAAACTATGGCACAGTAGGAGCCTCTCAGGCACACTCTTCAGTCATTACTGCACTTCATGCAGAGCCTAAAAGTGACCAGAGCATATCATTCCCAAAAATCTATGGCGAATAATAAAATCCAGGGAGAGTTACAGCTTACAAAGACAGAACTCAGCACTTCAAAGCATCACCTGCACGCTAAAACATTCCAACATGTCAGAAAATAACATCAAAAACAATGATATTGGCACTCACAAAAGCAGGTCTCTGTTTCTTTGTCTGAAGGAACATCTTGATTTCTGTATTACTCATCTTCAGAAAAAGGGCTCTGAGCATTTCCAACAGCATGAAGCTGTGTGTTAATTTGATTTCATCCCCTAGATGGACTACTATTGGGGTCGATGTTTGGTCTAAACCCATAAAAACAAATTCAGGGTTCCGGCTGGGTATATATGAACATTTCTGCCTACACAAGCGACAGTTATTTTTCAGGCTGAAGTGCCATCTTTTATAATCTTCACTATTGATTTTAGTGTTGGTTAAAAAACTCCTAAAAGACTCAAAAATTCTGTGTGGCCAAAGGCCCCTACCTGTCTTAGATTATTAAAAATGAAAGAAATGAAAAAACGCAACTGTGTACCTCACTATTGATTTTTCTCTTATAATTTTTCTTCCCAAATGAAAAAAAGGCTTTTTAAGCAAAAGTTTTTGTGTTGTTTTTTCTTTAAAAATTCTCATGTTATTTGGAATTTTCAGGTTCAAAAACTGAAAAAAAAAAAAGATCTCATAGAAAAAAGAACTTGTAGAACTTGATTTCATTTTTATTTAAAATAAAAACTGAGTGTTACTTGGCGTTATGTTAAGAAGTGTTTTTCCTCCACCACAATAATAATTAACACTTTTGACTAGCCTTTTGCTAAATAGCTTTGAACTATTTGGTAGCTTGTTAAGGCTGAGATGAAGTCATGGTCCCTCTGAACAAGCAAAATTTTTCATTAATCCATTTGCAAAGAAGTCCAGCACTGAACAGGCGGAATTTCTCCCCCTCAAACCCTAGCCCAGGATCCGCTACACTGCATACACGCACAGGCAGCTCTCCCTCAGGAAGGAGAGCACTTTCCAGGTAAACCCCTGCTTTCCCAAACACCGCAGGAGAGCACGTCCAGGCCAACCAGGGAGGGAGGAGAAGCAGCCCGGGCAGGGGGAACAGCGGGGCGCAAGGGCTCTGCTGCTGATGGATCGGGGTTTTCACCTCTTTCAGGACTTTCTTCTGAAAGCTGTCAGAGCCAAAAGACAGCGGTCTATTCAAGTTCCAAATGCATAGGGTCTCTATGGTATAAATTTTCTTAATCAGTAAAGACCAAATCCTAGCCTCACATCCATGTGTGCAACCCAATTACTGAGATTTCAAAGCCAAGCAGCACTATTAAGCCTGTTTAGCCAGACCTCCACCATAACACAGGTCTTAGATGTTCACACGACAGACCTTTCACTAAAGCTCAATAACTTCAAAAAGAAGTATTCACTGAGTAAACTCCTGCATTTTGGATTGAAAAGCTCCAAGCAAGCAAAAATCTGAGGCATATCTTCATAAGCTACACTAATAGTTAATTACCCTCCTTGTTAACGCTCATGTCTTGTTTCCAGCAAGCATTACTCACGACTGGATACAGGCCCAGGCTCTCTCTAGCTGAGGTAAATGAACGTATTTTTCCCCTCTCAGTTCCTTTCACTACACTTCTGGAATACAAAATGAGATTCACTGATGGTAATTGAGCCGTTGACAAGTCTTCCCAGCCAGGGACATAGAATTAGTGTTGCTAACCTTCATAATTTAAATTACAAACTCAACAGTAATTAGTGTTTTTCTTGGAGCTCCATCTCCTGGAGACAGGTGATTATGGGAGAATCCCTACTTTACTTACTTTAAAAGTACATTTTAAACACTGTGGAAAAATCTAGAAGTGCCTTGAGTACCCCCAACAGATGTATGAGTACAGCAAAAGACAGATTGAATTAAGTCTAACTTTACTTATTTCTTATTAAAATTAATGATTATTGTTATAGCAGATGTCATGATTTGCAACTGTTGAATGTTTGGAGGGAGAGAGACTGCTGAGTTATCTCTGAGACAAATAAAGGCTGAGAATATCAGAAGAAACCAGAAAGTCCTTCTGCTGGGGCTGAGAGGAAAACAGATGACCACAAGAGTTTTGAGGTTTTGGCAGTCACCACCAGCAGAAATGGTGCAGGCACCAAGGGAGCTCACGTTGGCTGTGCTGGTAACTTTGGGAGATCGAGTATAAACTCTCATCACTGGAAACATCCAAAGTTTTCTTTGCCAATGGAAATCTTCTCTGGCCAAGAAGACCTACAAAGATACCTATACGCAATATCAAGTGAGACACAGAAAAATCAGCATGCTCCTGATCTGAACACGTCAAGGTAGGTGCACCGCCTGCAGTTGTCCTGATATAAAWAAAAACAAGTGTTGGCCCAGGACATGCAAGTCCTATACAGCAACTGAGAAATGGTGACTACTATAAACTATCGCTACTACTACTTAGTGATGATCCATTAATTGAAGATGAATTCTGTTATTCTATTATTTTAATTTATTATTTGAATTGAACTAATAAGTTTAACTGAAGACAACAGAGATCTAATTGAAGTTTCCCCGCAGGCTAGTCCTTGTGTATTCTGAAAACCAAGACACACATCTTTCACAAGACAGAGCTACCTTCTTGATTTAATAAAAGGCAGAACCACACTAATCTGCAAGAGCATACAGAATGTTCAGCTTTCACATTCCCTACATGTTTTTCTTCTTCTGAATCTGCACTGTCAATGTTTGTCTCCAAGTTCAATTTGCCTTAAGGGTAATRTAACAGTCTCCAGGTTCTCGCACTGCACAGGGTTAAGTCAGGCTAATTCAATCGGTCTCCCACTGAGCTCAGACAAACAAGCCCACATATCCCTCCCAAGGCAGGGGGGAACCCACAACTCTGAGAATGACTCCGTAGTATTAGAAGCAGTTGAGACCCTCTTCTATCAAGAAAAAGACATTTTCTAGTATTTGCAGTAACCATGGAAGGTATTTCCTCTGGGAATTCAGCCTCCCTTGCTCAGTCAGAGGAAGATCTTAGTTCACAAATAGCAAATTTCTGCTTTATTTTTGACTATTCAACGAAAATTTCTATTCACTCAAGGCCCAGTAAACAGATTATTGGGTGCTCTTTTACTGTAGTTAGTGCTCTGCAGAAGACCATTTGATAGATTAGCTCTTCCTTAGATGTGGTCCCCAGGAGACAACTTAGGAGGTCTCCTCTGAGTAAAATGCTGCTGTTTGGCACTGTAAATGCTTAACCCTTTTCGTTTGTTTTTGCTTTCAGTGTGCGGTAGGCAGGAGGATAATCCCACAGCTGGGTTGCAGTGCATAATCTCACTATGTATTTACATGATTTCCCCATTTACCTACAAAATACAGTGCAGGGGAAAAATAACTAACTCCCACCTATGGTGCTACTTCAGCAATGGCATCAAATAAGAGTCTGCAATAAATCTCTAACTTACAAGTACATTTTAAAAGCTCCACTTAATCCTGTTAGAAGTTTTAAAAGAAGTTAATATTTAACTTTATATCTACATGTTTTAGAAGTTTATTCTCCTTTGGCTTTTTGTTCCAAAAGTGATTTTTGTGTGTGAAAGTTTAACAAGAAATGCTTTCAAAGAGGGGAATCTGATTTGATTTGGCTGAGCTACTGCTCTGTTCTTCTTAAAATTATAGTCCTTTAAAAAAAAAAAAAAAATCCAGATACACACCAATATGGGACATTTCCAGAGAATCATTAAATRTTTTTTGAATCTCAGTCTCCTTTACAATGGCAATGGACACTATAAATACTCCAAAATAGACAGAGAGATAAATAAGGAATCCAGGATTACTTTTAAAAGTAGAGCAAAAAGAATATATCCTCCTCCTAGAACTGTCAGATGCTATCAACATCTGGCTACATCTGCCTGGGTTTGTAAATGGGAAATGATAGTGCAGAATGACAATCTCTAGCTGCACCTGATCAAAATGGCATTTTAAACTGTGACAGCTGAAAACACAGCAGAATTGATGGGAAAGGCAACCTTTAAAAAGGCATGTGCAGAAGCATTAGGCATCTGTTTGCTTTATTGACAGGGCAGGCTTTGTTTAAGAAGAATAGCAAGCATATTTAATCTTCATGTCAAAAGACACAGTGGCATTAAAGGGTAGAGAGTTACCTCAGGGACAAAACTACAGTCTTTAATCATCCCGATCTTCATTGTTTTGGACACTGGAGCTCGATTCAATAACTTCACCCTTGTGTTCTTACTCCCCACTTCCACTGCGCTGACTTCGAAAGGTCTGGGACTCTAGCGCTCATTTTAAAGGTGGTAATTACACAAAACTGGCAACACCAACAGGTTCTGGTTCCAGGTCAAGTAACACCAGAGAATAAGAAGGAGATATTAATTATAGAGAGTGTATAATTGCTTCCTTAGCAGCTAATCCTCCCACTTATCCACCCAAAAGGTCAGATCCAGAAACCCAACACCCTTTCAAAGTACAGTGAATAATCTGTCCTTGTGGCCCTACGCCAGAACTCTTTGCTATGCGCTAATCTGGACTACTTAGGGGCAAAGAGCCTGCACCAGCCATTTAGAGAAAATGTAAACACTCATCTCTTTTCCCGGCCACTTGAAATAGGCACCTTAAACCGATCAGAAACAGGCACAAATGCAATTCATCACAGCCAATTTCTGTTGTTTAGCCAAGACAAGCGATACTTTGGTGTCTCATTATGCAAAGACAAGGCAAAACACAAGGGCTGCAAGTCTGTCTTCACATAAACTGGTGTGAGGTATGACTGTGTTTAAGTAAAGATCTGCTGGGTTAGGCACTAAGGTGCTCTCCTCTTTCCCCACGGGGAGAAAAGGTAGCTTTTTTCAATCAGACCTGCCAATACCAAGCACACAACCAGCACTGCCAACACACATCATCTCTGAGCAGACACACTCCCACTCATCCAGTCAAAGCCATTTGGGGTCAGACAGCCAAGTGAATAGTCTGGCAGCAGGTYGGTGGCCTCTGACTAATGAGACCAAAGAAAATAGTAAAGTTAACATTATTTTCCTATAATGCATCCTATTGATCGACCACCTTGGACGTATAATGTGTGCAGAAAGTCACAGTGAGGTCTTTCATTACTCTTTGAAGAACCCTTAGCACCCATCAAGTGAGCAGACATTTGCCCAGCTATCTCTGGCTTTCACCTCTAAACCATCTGCTCTGTTTTATTTTGGTCAGACTATTCTTACATCCCCATACATAGGCCTTCTCACATGGCAGGCAGAGTGACAGCAAGGCAAGTGGTGGGGAAAGAGCCGTGGTGCCAGGCAGCAGCTGGAAATCTGCTCTCTGCTACAGCCCCTTCCACAACTCATGTACGCATTTTCCCCCACGCCGACTGCAGAACAAGACCACACTTCTGAAATTATAAAATTAAAGCCATCAAACTCTGTTTTAACAACTTTGAACTAGCAGAGGAAATTCTTGCATTACAATGCTGCAGCATTTTTGATTGCAGAAGCCCTAAAGCTGGATTTCCTTTTTGGTAAGATTAGACTCCCACAGYGAAGTTTTGTTCCATTAGTTATTCCAAAGGAAAACCATCCAGCGACTTTAAGTGACATGGGCTCAGACCCAGATTCAATACAAGATTTAGCTCTTGAGTCCTGCTTAAAATCCTTACTTCCCACCAAAAATCAACCAAGAAGCCCGAGCAGGAGCTAAGATCCTACTTTGTTAAGATCCTACTTAAGTCACGGTGTTTCAAAGACCATCAGGAACTGACTTATGGAGCTGTGTCTCCCTCTCTGTTGCCCATTAAGGGAACCATAACAACACTGAGGGTGGAAGAAGCTAAATTCCAGTCCCTCTGGTAAGGAAGGATCATTACAAAGCAGGCTTTTCACACAAGCAACCACCTCAGACCAGAGCAGAGCAAGGCATTTTGCTTTATTTCCTATAATATCTAGACAACTCAAATAAGCCTCGATAGCTTCTTTTACAAAACTGGAGAAACAAAATAACGGGGCTCACACAAAAGAGCTGAATGAATGCATCAGGCAGACGAGGGGATGCTCTCCATGACATTTAAAAATGGTGTAATACCTTTTATTTCATGTGTCATCAACTACTCCATTTGTTTTCTTTCTTGATGGCACTTTTTGCTCCCCACACAGATGGAATCTCGATTTGTTACAGGACAACAGAAACTTTTTGCTTTTGATATTAAATATCAGCAGTTTCTTTGGCTCACATAGGAAGTATTTTAAGGCCGTATTTCCCAGTCACTGCTCTGCTTACTGATCAGAAAGTGATTCTGGAGAGCTGGGAAAAGCCGGTGCCTCAACAGCAGCTGGCAGAGACACAGCCTGTACTTTCCTCTTTAGCTACATCTATGCTGCCTTGGAAAGAAAGAGCAGGAGAGAGACCTTCACAGCCTCAGATTTGGGCAGAATTTGATCTTCCCTTCAACACATGAAACACCATATAATCAAACTCTGTAAAATCAAATCAAAGTCAGTTTTGAGCTACAATCCTGTGGCAAAGACTCCATTATCTGAAGAGTGCCAACTTTGTGTTTGAACTACACATTTGGGGTTTTTCCCCCTGGTTTTGGGCTTTTTAAAATTCCTTTCTCCCCCCTACTTGTGAGTCAGTTTCTGCCTGCGACATTCCTCACTAAAATGCCTTTGTTTCCTTTCCTGTTAGGAAAACGCCTGCCGAACAGCGGGCACCGTCACAGCCTAGTAAGTTGGCACTTTGTTATGCTTTTCCACTCCAACAGCTCACCGCAGCCATCAGCTGCAAAGCAACCTACAGAGGCTGCCAATTAATTTACTGGGCCATTAATCAATGTATTCTATACCGGTAACTTTCAAACAGATAAAAGCCATGCAGGACCAGAGCAGAGATGCCAGATCGCCCATGCTTGGCTGAGCTGTACTTGGTTCAGCTTCTCCTCTGTGTAAGGGCAGAAAGGGAGGGGAGAGGTTGGAAAGTGGCTGGGAGGGCTCCGACAGACGTATGGTGGGACGTTAAAATCAGATGGCTGAAACAGTTTTCATGCCTCCTCTCCTTTGTCGGAAACATCCAATTCACACAGAAATTGGTTCCTGATCTGCCAGTTCTTACTTTGGTTAGTTGAAGAGGTGCCCGGCCTTTGGCTAGGGCAAATCACACAGGCCCCTCATCTCAAACAGCTTTATTTACAACGTGAGCACAAACTAGATGCAGGACAGGACATGGAAGCCATATCTGATTCCCAGTATCCATGTTTTTGTCACGTATATACTTGTGACAAAGGCATTTGTGTTCATATCATATGATGCTTGGACAAGCATCCGTCACGTTACGGGGACCCACAGAGTCCCTCTGAAAGACTGCAACAGGGAGCAGGTCACCATAACAATTCAGATGGCCAGAAGCTATTCCCTGCCCACATGTTGGGGGAACTCAGGAAAGAGGATGCCTGGGAGCAAAGAAGGTGAATTTTTCTGGCAGAGACCTCCAGTGCTGGGAATTCAGACACCTCTGCTCTAAATGACTGTCCTCCTGACTGTGGGTCCCCAGACACACAGTAAGTTTGCATCTCACTTCCAGCTCAACCATCAGGGCTGGCAAAACCTTATGTCGAGTCGTTGGGGTATCTGCGGCACAGAGGTGGCAGTGAAGTGTGGAAACCCTCCTCTCCCCAGGTGCCAGCAGCACCCTGCACCATGCTCAGGCTGCGAGGGTGCAGGGATATGTACAGCCGTGCCCTGCTTCAKGCATAATTTCAAGCACATGCTGGTAACAACCACCACCTTCCAACACATCCCATCCCTTCTGTGTGGAAACCAGAGCACTGAACAGCATCATCCCTGGACCACCAATATAACACTTATGGAGGCTAACTCCAGTTAATGTTTATGTGGACTTTCAACCTGCCCACTTGCTTCCAGGCTTTTATTACCAGCCCAATCTGAATTTCCACTGTTCATTGACACAAACGTTACCAGAGAGAGGAGCATTGAATGTCTCCAAGCTCATTTACCCTCCACCTCACAAGGTACAGGGGTGGGTCCTGTATAAACAGGTTTTTTTGTTTGAGGGCGCCTGACAAAGCAGAGCCTGACCTTTCCCCTTCGGGGGAACAGCAGGCTTCAATCAAACCTTGCTGAGGGTTGGGGCTATTTTCCCCTCTCGCGGGTCAGGGTGATGCTTGAACTCTCCTTGCCTCAGCTCCCCCACCCACCCCATCAATCTCCCCACTGCCCTGCCCGACAGCTGGGGCCACTATGATTTATAACAGCCTCTCCCCGCAGCTGCATCTCCTCTGGGACTTTCCCTGCCACTGCTAAGTGYCTCCGCTCGCTAGACTGGCTGGTAGTTGGGTCCCCTTCCAGCAGCAGAACCTAGACCCTTTGCAGGAGGAGGAGGACACTTGCCTCCTCCATTAATGTTTTCACATTAAATTCTACTTCCAGCACATGGTGCGCTCTTAGGAAGACATTAGGTTGGAAGTGGCTGAGTCATATGTATTGTTTCAAAGTGCTGCAGTGTTTAAGGCATTTAGGGGTAAAAGAAGTGTTGGTTTCGACCCATGATAATGTAGATAGGAATCAAGTCCAAGGGTTAAGTAACTAGAGCCCATATTACTCTGTGGGGATGGTAAAGGATCCTAGGAGAATAGTCCAGCTATGTTTAACCTGAGCTACTCTCAGGTTGTATACAGATCATTATCGCTGCAGCATCGCTGCTGTCAGACCTATGTTATTGTACGCTCGCTGAAGATCCAGCCAATTGAGCTTTCATAATACTAAACACACTAAACGACTACAAAAAAGTTCCTCCTTTCCCTTCTGCCAGGAGACACAGAGTGCTGACTGGCTGCATCCCAGTTACAAGCACATTTTTCAATAAGGTTTCTTATCGTAAATACACTTTTCATTATTTCACAGCCAGATGAAGTCTGGCTACTATTCTGGACACTGCTTTAAAGACTAAGAGCTTTTATCAGACTGTTCCAAGCTTGGGCACTCATCAGTAGAGCTGCCGCAATGGCCCAGAGCCCAGGACAAGCCTTTGCCTGCACTGGATGCTCACTAAAAGAAAATAGCACGAGGGTGCTGCCAGGTAAGAAGGCCAGAGCGTGCAATTGGATTTCCTCAGTTTTTGTTTTAGGCAATAGAGCCAAGCTTGGCAAACCCTGCTCGTGGTTTGTTTCCTGGAAAAATATTGGTGTGGGTAGGTGAGAGAGGTAAGGAGTGAGTGCTTGTGTCGAGCACAGAGCAAAGCAGAAAGGAGGAGGACCATATCCAACTTCTTCCCACTTACCCTTGGGGTATCCCTTGGGCCACAACCCTGCAGAGAGACTCAGGATGGGAAGTGCCTCAGTGTGTGCTGATGCATCAGTGCCAAGCACACTAAAAATAAACCGAAATGAAAGGAGCTGGGTGGGTCCCTGTGAAAGCAGACTCTGGTGACACTATCTCCATCAGGCCAAGCCAAAACAGAGATGTTCCTATCTCAGAGGTCACTCTTGGGATTTTTTTTTTTTTTTTTCCTATTTTTTTAGCTGCAAAACCGCTATTTCTTGCCTACTTCAGTGGGGATCACTGATCCCAGAAAATGACGAGCTGAGCCCAAACAAAGCATTATGCTGAAAGAGTCTACAATCTCATCCCAAAAAACAAGTATCAGGATTTCTGAATGTTAAGTCTTACATATTTGTGGATAAGGCGACACCATAAACACAACCATCCCTACAGAACAAAGATATTTAAATTATCAGCCCCTTCCAAAAGAATGAGATGTCAGAATTATTTCTTCTTGGTGAGCCACTGATCATACAAGCACAGCAATATACTGCCAGTGCCTCATTAACTTTTGCTGGAGGTCTGTCTCTTACTGCCCAAAACTCRCCAAAAAAGCCAAAAAAAGACAGCAGGCCTGGATGAATCCCACAGGCCTGCACTCAACTGAGATGTCACATAAACAGGTTTTTAGCTCAGAGAAATCACATGCYGCCTCTTGCTACAGCTTTTGTTCTTCAAAGCTACTGTTGGCTCTTCTTCCTTCCAAATTAGTGGAACCACTATGCCAGGCCATCTGGCACATCAAAATTTATCTTCAGATTTCATTATCCAACCCACTGACCCCAGTGTTTCCTCCCATTGACTAATGAGATTAGCCCATCACCTCCTAACTGCAGCATTTATACCTAGTCTGTTTTACAACACCCAAGAAAACAAATCCCCAGGTTGTTTCAGAGTGAATGAATGTCATTCTGCTCTTAGAACAAGCACTGCATTTATAAGAATAGGAGATGGCACATGCATCAAAACAGTTAATGAATGTCCTTAGGCTGGAAAGTGAAAAACAGAAAATAAAAACACGAAYGCTCTAATCTTAAACCACTGAGGCCAGTCTCCTTGCTCCTTGGGCTTGTTTAGCCTTATCAGAGCAGTGCAAGGAGTATTACCTAGCATTCCTCACAGTAAGGGAGCAACTGCAAGGCTAGCTATCCACTACACAGACATTACTTGTAAGGACACTAACAGAGGGTTCCATACCTCACCACCCTAATAGGAAGTTTCCTGCAAGAAGTGTCTTAAAATGACAGAAAGAAGGAGTTACAGAATCACCTTACATCCATTGCATATCAGCAAAGTGCCAAGAACTAAAACAAGCACAGGAGATGGGCTGGAAGTCAGGATGCCAGCTTTACTGTTCTCCATTGTAGTGATTTTGAGCATGATCCATCTAGTCTAAGCTAGCTGTCTGGACCTTCTTTGGGTCAATAGAGAGGAACCAGAAATCATGGGATTCCACTGATCTCTAGACGTAGATGTAATGAAAGTCAGATGATGAATCCCCTAGAAGTCCAAAGGAACAGCTTAGGTGAGATGAAGGTGTCTTTGGTACAGTTAAGGAAAACGGAATCCCATTGCTGATGGCACAATCTGTGCCTCAGTTTCTCCATCTGCAAAATAATGCCATTGGTGTTTATTCTGTATGGTAAAATGCCTGTACAGCCATGAATGATCAGTGCTATGTAATTGTGAATTACGCTTGATAGATATTGAGTGTGCTTGGACATGTTACTTGGAGACCTGCTGGAAATTCAGAACTAGAGGGAGAAGAGGGAGGAAAYATTATGGCTTTCAAGTAAAGCTAGAAAATTTAGAGTTGTCGCAAACAAAAAGCACCTGGCCTGTCTTGCCTTGGAGGCAAACCAAGCCTCCAAGGTGTTTACCTGTAGCCTTACCTTACTACTACAGGTTTTAAAGTTTCCAGAGCAGTCCTAAAAGCCTCATTAGAAACACCAATAATGATTTATCACTGAAGCACTAGCATGAACAAGCCATCAGAGTGAGAATAAAACAGCCTTCACCAGAGCACTCAAAACACACCAAGCTTTGCTTGTGCCTGGGCATCAGGAGAGCTGGATGCTCCCCTCACACAGCCAGGCAAGACTCAGATGGAGAACAGCCTGGAAGAGTAAATTTCCACCTCTGTCCACCAATTTCCTGCATGCTCAATCTCTGTCTAAATACACCATCAAATGGACATTCCCCTRCCTCTCCCCACCACGTTTTTGTGATAAGTGTGCCTTCCACATGCCTAATATCTAAGAAAACTTCTTACCCTCAATGCACATCCCACAGGGGCTGGAGCACAGCTGAGCTTTGTTATCACATGAGCCAGGCGCCATTTACATGACGGCTTCTCTGCAATGCAAATCAGGCTCATTGTCACCAATGGAAAAAGCCCTAAATGAAAAGTTATTGCCCCTTGATAGCCACTCCTTCGAGATCAGAAAAGGGTATTGACCTCACCCTCGCCCCACCACCACCAGGCCAAGTGTTCAGGGAAAAGCCTGATCTCCCTCCACATCCATCAGGGCTGCCATTAAGCCAATGACATAGGGCTGGGATGGAGGCAGCTCTGGTCTCCTCCAGAAAACTATGCTAGGAAATGGGCCAGAAAGGACCTGAAACAAGGGATCAAGCAACTAGCCAGCCTCTCCCCCATCCAGCATTTTGTAGCTTGGGCCACTTTGGCCAGCAGACCCAGAACTGCAGCTCTGTACTAATCTCCCAACATTGACAAAGCTGAGATGGGCTTTAAAAGGTAATTCTGCATCCAACAGGCATGGATACTAGGGTAACATCCCACTCAGGGTAGTTAACAGCATCCTGCAGCCCTCACTAACCCCACAGCAGAAAAGTCATTTTCAGCCAGCAGAAGACTTTTGCACAAAGGGAACAGGTCTGTGTTTAAAGACAATTCTGAAATCTCTTATGATCAAGGTGGGTCAGGCCGATTTGGCCCTTCGTAAAATATGTAAAGCTTGGACCAAACAAATTTTGATACTGCACTGGGGAGCAGAAAGGGCTCGGCTAGACCACAGCCCCAGTGGTGAAGAAAGCAGAAGAAGTGCTTCATTCTCTATCACCTCTGCAAGAGAGGCATGGGAACACTGGAGGAGGTAATATCAGAGCCCTCCATTGTCAGGCCGAGCTGGCAAAGAAAATGCTCCCACCAGGCGCAGGCACACCTTTACCTTTCTCCAGGTCTGCTGCCTGGCTTAGGCAGGCAGCCACCATTGGTCTTACAGGCTAGCAACCTGCTGAAGCAGTGTCTCACCAAAAGCATTTGCTGGCAAACTTCACAGATGTGGGTAAACCCTCCGTATGCTCCTTTTGAACCTACTCCAATGCTTTGGACTGCTGAAGTGCAAGTAAAGGCATCCTTTCCAGGAGTAACTTCATCTAACACAGACAGGATCAAGTAAAAACACTCATTTGAAAGCAGCAGATAGACGAAACTATCTATCTAACCATCTGCTCAGAGTTATCTATCTATTTCGGGAGACCTTTCTGTATCAGAAAGTCTTCAGAGAGGCAGCACTATTAATGGGGCAATACACATACCCTTTGACTTCCCAGCCCTAAAACTATTTAGAAGTCACCACAATCCAGGTAACTACACGATCTGGGCTCCAAAAAAACTAGCAAGGAATCAAGCTACAGTAAAAGACACACGGAGACACTCAGGAAACATGTAATCCAAAGGGACAGGCAGGGAAAGAGAAGCTGAGTCCCACAGACCCCAGGCTCTCGTGGTGAGTTTTGGGGCTGTGTAGGCAGGGACACACGGGAGGTCTGTGACAGTCTCTTTAATCACAGGCTCCCCTCGCACTTGAACCAGGCTTGGGGCTACAGCCCCAGACTTCAGGAGACCCAAGGGATGTGCCTCCAATTGGCTTGACGATATTTTATTTCACTGAATGTGATTTCTTTCCCAGGTGCCTCATTCTCCCCCCGTGTGTATAAAGGATGGAAGCCTCTGAAAAAGCACTAAGAGAAATTCAGGGTGGGCATTAGTTATTATTTTTGACAGCACTAAAACAACATATGAAAAGGGTTTCTTTGTTGCTTTCTATTTCCCCCCCGAGAAACAGAAGACAATGTCCCGTCCAGTGCCTGCCTGATAGAGCGACAGAGGCTGGCTCTGTCACAGCGCTGCAGAAGTTGTGCTTTTGGGGGAGTATTGTTTTTATTTCAGGAGAAAAAAAAGGAAATGAGCAATCCCAGAAGGAAAGGGTCTGAATGCTTGCTCAGACTGCACCATGAAAAAAAGAGATTGCCATTGTCAAAGGGTGTTTCATTGTTCTGGTCTTTCTGAGAAACCTTAAAATATCCAGAAATGTAACAAGAACAGAAAACAGATCTGTTTCTGGCTGCCTATTTGCAGGCTGGCCGGTAAGAGAGAGACTATGGCTTAGCAGTGTTAATTACCCTTGTTAACCCTTGTTCTTGCTAATGACATTTATTTAAAAAGCCACTTCATACCCATCAGGAGTGGACATAAAGAGAAGCCAACTCTCCCTCATGTGAATAGCCTCACGGCTTTAAATTGAATTACTCACACAAGTCAGGACTCCTCACCACTTAAGCATTCACCTCCAGGATAATCAATAGCAACAAATTACTACAATAACTGGCCAGGCTCATTCTTTCATTGGTGCCACTTTCAAACACTGTCCACAGTCTGCCCTCCCTGCCAGATTGCTTCAAGCACGAACTTCCAGCCAGGAGTCAAGCTCCAGGCAATACCTCCAAGATCAGTCAGAGAAGTAGGACATAGGAGAGATGCAAGGGCACAAGGATTTTCTTAAGGATCAGAAAATGGCTCTTAACCCAGGAAGCTGTGGGATTTGCCCCTCTTAGCATCCTTAGCATGGCTCCATCTCATGGGAGCAGCTGGAATCAGCCAGGGCTGTACCTCTAATCTCCCAGAGCTGAGGGACCTCAGAAAGAAGAAAAATTGCAGATAATACAAATAAGCAGATAAATAGATAGATAGATAGATAGGGTGGATCCCAAAAGCAGAACGTGAGGATGCAAAGGGAAGCAAGCAAACAACAGACAACACCAGCACTGAGCTAAGGCCAACAAGGGCATGCACATGAGCACATCCAGAAGCAGCACCCTCACAGCTCAGCACTGCTCCTGAGCCACAACATCTCCCCAAGAGCCTGCTGCAGGCACAGTCATGCTGCTCTCTTGCTGGCACCAGTGTGCACCGAGCCAGCTCAAGGCTCTTGGTCCCAATTGCTTGATAAAGCAGCTGGGACAGTCTACATGCAACTCATCAAGAGCTGAAAACCATCACCAAGGACAGACAGAACCAAGACAGGTGAAGATGTTTGTCTTTCTCTTTCCCAACAGAAAGAGCTTCCTGTGTCAAGACGTTGGAGAGTTTGGTATAAATAGGTCCAGATTTTTTGATCTGTAGAAGACAGTAATGCTGAGAGGCAGAAAAGGATCGTCTTCTGTCTCACAGGTCAAACCAGTGAAGAGTGGCCCTTAATCTCCAATACCCTGCAACAGGCATCTTAATCAGTCTTGTACTTCAATGACTTAAATCAATGGAAACATTTAAAAATCACTTTATCATTCATATTGTGATACCACGCTGGCCAATCAACTTCCTTTTCACCCCCCAGCAGGCTTTTCTTGAGCAGAAATATTCACCACCAGCTCCACCACACAGATGTATAAGCAATGGGAAAATGCAGAGGAGGCTGGAGTGAACAAAGGGTACTTCAGGCCTGCTGGGGTCAGAATGCGTATCAGTATGGTAGGTTGGACTCTTCACTAAGCCAGCTCCATTTCTAATGAGATTGGTTCCCATTACAGCAAAAGGAGGTCCATGGCTTAATTTGCCACGGGGACCATTGTCATGCAGTTTAGGGAAGCAAAATAATCTTATCAGTTTGAACTTGAACCCTGCCCTCCAATTATATGGACAATGTTTAAGAAAAGAGAGATAAAGTGATTTTCATGTATCCAGCAAGAAAAATGGATTGTCTAACACCAAGCATTCAGCTTCCTGCAGCTGCTGATAGAGCTTTACACTCCAGCCACTGGCTACACCGTTGCCAAAAGGCACTAACTAAACTACTATCTGTGCATGCTAACTCTAAACCAAATCCTAGCCAAATGGCACCAACCGCATTTACAGTGCAACTTATTGGTATAGCAGAGCCTCCACTCTTGTAGTATAGCCCAGGTGAAAGCCTGGGGCTGTCAGCTAAAGACAAGAAAACCCAAAGGGCAGGAAGAATCACAAAATTTTTTCACCCCTTCTTGATGGACCTCTGTCTCTGCCTCCCTATCCAATCCATCAGCTCCCCATGGCTGCTATAGAGACTATCCTCTTCTGGGAGTTCTGCATCCCACACAACGCAGCTAAAACAAAGAACATTTTGGCAAATAACAGCCAGGCTTCATCTATTCTTTTTTCTATACAATTCATTCCATCAAAGTTGTTTAGCTGAACAAAAACCAGTGCTATCCTTTATTGTGAGGCTAACAATAAACTAACATGTGAGCACAGCGTGGGTCACAGATGCGTGCGCTTCATCATCAACTGTGGAGCCACTTCCCTGCTCAACTCACTTTTATAAAGCTTTAACCTCTTTGAGCTGGAATTCAGCTTGAGCACATAAACCAGGAAGCAAACAGTGTTAACACAACAGAAGCGGCCCCTGTACAAAAGATACATGAAGAGACGGACGTGCTTTGGAAACAGTCAGATCAACAACCTCCAAGGGGTTACCCACAGAATAAAAATCTAGAGAGAAACTAAACTGGACAAATCCCAGGGGCTCTATTTTTAGTCATATCACCTGCACCAGAGGATCATTATTTGTGCCTTTGAATAGACATGTTTACATTTTTTTCTCCTATGAGACAGAAACAAACAAACAAAAATTTGGAGGGGGAATGTCTTCAAAACTCATTTTTAAGGATCTCTTGGAATATGTTCCAAGGACTGACTCCAAATTTGTAACGCAATTTTAAGTACTCTTATCTCATCGCAAATAAAGTAACCCTCAAAGCATGACTGCCCTAAGAAAAAAAAACTGTGCAAAACCAGACCCTTCTTACAACTGCACTTTATGGGCTCAGACCATATCTGCCAACTGAAGGCTTGCTATCATATCCACCTCTAGCTCCTATTACATATAAAATACAGGTGTAATGTTGCCCTTTTCTTAGTGTACTGGGTCTGGCTGTGATGGAGTTAATTTTCTTCGTAGCAGCTCATATAGTGCTATCCTTCGGATCTGTGACCAAAACAGTACTGATAACATATTAATGTTTTAGCTATTGCTGAACAGTGTTTGCACAGCATCAGCACTTTCTCTGTTTCTCACTCTGCCCCCCCAGCAAATAGATTGGAGGGTGCACAAGAGGTTGGGAGGGGACACAACCAGGCAGATGACCCCAATTAACCAAAGAGATATTCCATGCCATATAGCATCACGTTAAGCAATAAAACAGAGTGGAGTGGGGTTCAGGTAAGTCAGCCATCTTTTGCTTGGGAACTGGCTGGGCATCAGTCTACCTGTGGGAGGCGGTGAGTGATTGCCTTTGCATCACTTATTTTGTTTTCTTTCTTTTTTCTTCCACTTCTCCTTCAATAGCTATGAAACTATTTTTATCTCAACCCATGAGTTTTCTTGCTTTTACTCTTCCTTTCTTCTTCCCCCATCCCACTGAGGGTGGGAAGAGGAGGTGAGCAAGCACCGGTGTGGTGCTTAGCTGCCTACTGGGGTTAACCCACAACACTTAGTTACGTGCACTTGACTTTGCAACTGTAATGCTCATTTCAACCTGTGCAGTCCATTTGCATATATGCATTACAGTATTGGAGAAGGAATTGTGTATCGAGTACCACATATTTCTTTCTGGCTATCACAGCTTGAGAGGATGTGTAAGGGGCTGCTCTTGGAGAAAAAGGTAGATACTTAACAACCTCTGAAATATTGGACAGTTAGAGCTCCTGATGCTAATATCTCTGCCTTGGATCCTCATCTGTGCAATGCAGGTAACACTCCAGACTCTCCTTCCAGAAGGGTAAGCACATCCCTGTTTGTAGGGCACTCACAACAAGCAAAATAGGGTTTAACACATGGTAAATAAGGCCCTAGGGCCATAATGAACCAGAAGGATAAAGAAAATCATTGAGGCAGCTGTTCTGTGCACCGGACAATACAGGAGTCCCAAGGAGGTGGAGAAAAAGTAGTATGTGCTCATTAAAGAGTAACTCAACGTAAAAACCGAAAGGGCTGGATTCAAGTAGTTAAAACTACCTTAATTTTAACATTTCTTAACTTCCAAATGTTTGATTTGCAACGTTAATGCTGTTCTTTGAACATGCCACACAAAAGTTAAACTTTTTCAAAACCAAAGTGCAGCATTTTGTCCTGTAGCTCCTTATGGGCATCACCAGGGCCACAGCAGCACTGCACTCACAGGCCCCACACAGACCACAGAGGTAAGAGAGTTCCCAAAGACTGGGGCCCAAAATTGAACATAATCCAGCTACAGCAGCTCAAGTTACCACCTATCAGCCTAATTGCACTAAGTGTCTGCACTCTTGGCCCAACACAGCTTCAAGGGAAAACATGTGAGCCAAAAGCCTTTGCAAAATACAGCAAACATAGGAAATTAATGCCAGGAAGAGCACCTGCCATAGAGCAACCTTAATATCAACGCAGAGGAACAAACAATAAAGGATCACAGCTGAGCCCACAGGTCCTAGGCACAGGATGCAGGTCACCCCAGCCCACAGAGTGATACAAAAATCACAGAGGAAAAATCAGCAGAAAATTCCTCCAATGCTGTGTTTGTTTTTATATTTACTTGTTGGAGTAAAAGCCCATTTTCAACCCTTGAGGCTAATACAACACATGTCGATAATATCATAGCAGCAAAACCACAGGCATCTGATAGCAGATGAAAATAAAACAACACAATCACATAGGGGGTCTCAGAGTAGGTGGTCTGAATGGTCCCTTTTCGACAAGCAGCACCAGCAGGTACCTAATCTATTGAGGGTTTAGTGTAACTTACCTGAAGACAGCCCTCCCTCACACCCTGATGATTCTGGTGCTTTTATGGGTTGCTGGAGGAGTGACAAGTGTCTCTGCTGGCAACTAGTGTATTGACACCGGGTCAAAAGATGACACACAAAAGTATATAGTGAAGTTCTTTGATTGTAGGTGGCTGATAAAATTTCTTGTACCCCTCTAGGCCTTCTTGTGTTAATATAACATTAAAAAAAGGGAATATTTCTAAAGAAGAGAATCTTTTCTTCCATACCAGTGAGGCACAGCACTGGCAAGGTTGTTAATGATGTGGGATACTTTGCCAGCAGGTGGATGTGACCCCCGCTGCCCACCACAACTAAAGTGCTTGGGCAACATCTAGCGCAAATTCTTCTGCGGTATGCTACATCCATCTGTTAATTCAAGTACACTTCTGAAACCTGACCACTTGGAGAGTTTGCCCAAACTGCAGGTCCCACACATGTTGCTCCATCTTCATGCAAGGATCCAGATGGATCCAAGAGTTATTATCGTACAGCAAACCTTATTATCCAAAGGAGCCCCATCAACACTGGTACCACAGCATCTACCAACTCTATTCAAGACCACATGGCATATTTGAAGAGACCCAGCCAAGATTTATTTTACTGTGCAACTCAGAACTGCCAAACCATCACTGTCTCTCTGACATGAAAAGACACGCACTAGGTTCCAGACAGCCAAGCATTAAGCATCCCCGAAAGAGCAGACATACATACTTTAATTACTACGAATGAGCTCATATCCTCAGCTAGTGAGCTGAGCCAGGCATACTTGGATCAACCCAAACCCAGACTGAGAGACACACAACTCGCCATCTTTCCTCAGGCAAATGGAGCCACTAGGATAATAATAACAATAATAATAACAACAACAACAATAATAATAAGTAACCCAAGCAGTTTTCTTTAAAATGTTCACAATTATTACTTCTATATCAGTTTTAATCAGCAAGAAGATGAGTTGGGATTAACTTCCGTGCATCCTGGCAAGTCAGCAAAGTTGCCTCACAGCTGAGCAGAATTTGGCCCTTGCCTGTTTCTTGGAAAAAGCACAAAAATCCCAGACAACAGCAGTACCAGATCAATGAGGCACAGCACTGGCAAGGACACAAGGAACCTTGTAGCACTGCACCAGACCAACCTGACCAAAAGTCCTCTGAACTACTTTGAGCAGCGTATTAGGTCTGTTCCTGCAGGCAGCCACATACCTTTCAAGGGACAGAAACAGACTGAATCTGTGAAGGTCTTGGGTATCTGGATAAAAAGGAATGACAAGAGCACAAAAAAACCCAGGGATAGTTGCTTCAAATGGTCCCCCACAGGGACTGGGATCGCTATCTTGGAACAGAAAGCAGAAAGTTCAATCTATACATGCACAAACACGCCAAGCACAAGCAGCCAATCTCAAATAAGACATGTAAACAGACCTGGTGTTGGCCACCTAAATCACTGCACACCCACCTAAACGCAGCACAGTCCAATTTTCAGTTCTGAACACCAAGCACTTTGGGAGATCAGGCCATGTTTAAATTAGCATCAACAAAAGGATCAGCAAAAGTACCAAGTGTAAATACATAGTTTTTCTCCCCCTGCAGAGACTAAGCTTATTCTGCTCCTCCCCCCTGAATCTTAAATTATGATTTTAGCATTTAAGTATCTCAGTTGAGAAAGGATACATTAAAATTCCCACTATTTTTTCTTTAATTGACCAAACTATTTGTGTCATATAAAATCTGCTCTCACAGAGTCTTAAATCAGGGAACAAGTTTTACCTGAGGACATAAACATTTGCTTTCTTTAATTCTGCAGCATTTGTGTCCCTAACAACACACAGACATAGGAAGAATGCTGCATTTTCCTCAAATAGACTGTGTATCAGTGGGTACTGATAACCTGGGATACTTTGAAGTGATTAAAATTACCCCAGTAGATTTTTTTTTGTGATAACACTAATTAAATAAACTGTTCCTGGTACTGACAAAAGTTTGCATCAGTGGATCAGTTTCTGGGCCACAGCAATTAGTAAATACTATATAAACATTGCCAGTCATCACACAGATGTTGGGATCCCTGGGGTCTCTTGGCTCTTGATGACAGCTCTGATGGCTAAAACTGTAGATTTCCACATGACGTGAGCCAGATGCATACATATGGCTCTTGAGCTTGAAGTCATTGCCTACATGAGGTTTCATACGGACCCCTCACGAGACATCCTGGCACCCACGGCAACCCCATCCATCGCTCCCCGACGGTGCCTCCTCTCCCTGGCACCGCAAATACAGACCCGCAGCTGGTTTTTCACAGCAGTAACAGCAGCACCTCTGGTCACAGCCCAGGACCACAAACACATGGAATTGGGAACACGTGTTTCTCTTCCTGAAGCTCAGTTTGCTCCCCTCAGCTGTCAGTAAAAGTAAACTCTGAACATTTTAAGAGTCAGCAAGCGCCGAGTCCTCCCTCACAGCATTATCATCACAACTGTTGGGAAATCCATGGTGTTTTCTGGAGCAGGCCTCAGGACAGGAGCGCACAGACACTTGCATCTTTGCTTAACGCGCTATATTGATGCCCACAAAGCTGCAGCCCTGCTGACAAACCAGAACAACTCTCTAAGGCACCAAAATAGCCCCAGCTTCTGTGCTGCTGCTTCTCCTCCTCTCCCAACAGCAGCAAGAACTGGCACTTGATTGATTTCCTCCTCCAACACCTCTCAGCTCTCTGAGGTCTTTAAACTGCTGCCCACTGACAGAGATACATGACACAAAACCGAATGCAGCTCCCCCTTGCGAGAACGGCTCAGCCATGGCTGCCAGACCCAGCCATGCTCCTTCAGTTCCCCAGACCTATCCCCTACAGCTCACCGTGCAGCCACATCTCCAAAACATTACCAGAAGAGGCCAACAGTGGTTTTTAACTGGCTGTGATGAGGTTTTGGATTTTGTCACCTCTGCGAAGGAGAGTATCTCCACCCCAGCACAGACCTCCCTCAGTAAGCCAAACTGCAGCCCACACAGCTGTGATGGATGGGTTGGCACATATGACCTCCAGCTGAGGAGGAAAACATCGCCTGGGGCAAGGAACTCTTCAAGCAGCAGCCTGAGGTCCATCCAACCTCATCACTCACAGCCCTTCACCAAGAGAAGGTATGGAGGTGGCCTGGGTTTGGCTCAGTCTTTAAACAACATCTAAAGCATGTCTGTTTGCCCCTGGGGTCAAAAGCACAAACCTCATTACTGACTTACACCTCCACACTGGAAAAGAAATTGTATCTGCTTTTCTCTTGAAAATCCCCCTTTCGCAGCCTGCAGCTTCCAACGCATGGAAATCCTGGACACCCCCTTGACACCATAGACCCATTCAGGGCTCCAAAACCAATATCAAAGTCTGACTAAAGCCATTCAGAAGCTGTTAGCATGTAGATTTTGGTGATAATTTGGTGAATGGACTTGTCAAACAAATTGCCTTTATTATGGACTGATTAAATGCAATCAAGGAGAAGTGCCTTTCCCCTCCCAGCTCCAGCCCTCACCAGCTCAAACAAACACACTGAGCCAATTAGCAGGGAGGTGGCAAAAGCAGCTTTCACTTGAAACCTGCCATTCTTGGGGAGAAAAACAACAACAACAACAACAACAAATCTTTGTGCTTTCAAAGCCAGGAAGAGCCTCCAGGGAGAGCTCCCGAAAGCTACCCAGGGCTCACCTGCAGGGTGTGGATGGGAGTTATCAGCATTCATCTGGCTCGATGCCGGATCAGCTCCCTTAAGCAAAGTGCTGCTTACATCCAGTTTGTGCCAAATATAATGCAAAGAACATAAATATTAAAGCAGGCCCAGGGGGAGCAGCACTACTGGGGCTGTTATTCCTACAGCTTTATGTCCTGCAGCTGGGTTCTCCTGTGTCAGAAAAGGCATGAGCTCCCATCAAAGCTATTTCCATGCCTAGAAACCTAAGCTTTTGGCTTAGCTCCCTGCAGTGGATTCTCTGATGTCTGCAAATGGTTGAGTTCACAGCACAGCCTTTTCTGTACTGCAGAAAGTGAAGGCATCTGTCTCCGCTAACACGAAACTCACGGCAATCGCATAGATCTGATGCCACTACCTTTTTGTCCAACGTGCCTGAAATTAGCTAATGAATGGAAAAGTTATTGAGGAGAATTGGAGCACGGCATCATAATCACATAAGCCTAATTCCCTGCAGGTATGCAGCTGGAAAATAAATGGTCACCTTGGCTGGCAGTGGGCAGAGCAGAATTTGACGTGTGTTTGCATGATTTAGCTTCAGAGACAAGAACCCCATGGCTGGAGCTAGAGACAGCACACGGGATATGAGCAATAGCTGTTGACTAAGCTTTCAACTAAGCTTTCAACTCCTGCATTTTAAGTTAGCACCAAAGATTAATTTTGGCCTCATTTTCATGAACCCAGCACCTCTAAGGAGCAAGCTCTGTGCACTGCACATGGATCACTGCTTCCCAGAGCCTACGCTGAGGAGCTATGGCATAGCTTCCTCTGGCAGCGCAAGCCATTGCTTTGTCTTGGACTCCCACCACAAATAGAAAAGGGCTAAAACAAAGGTGAAGTTTTATCAACCAGGAGGGATTTCAGAGAGTTCATTGCCGGGACTGAGATTAGGATTAAGGGTTTATAGTTAAAGCACAGAGACTCAAAAGACCAGCCTCTTACCCCACACCTCATCACAGTCTTCAAGTGTCACCTTGAACATAAGGGGTATGTGACACATTATGACACTAGGTCCTGAGCCTTCAAACAGTCCTGAGCACAAGAACTGATCACAGAATGAGATTAGATCAAGAGCCCGTACTACAAGCAGCCACAGAGAAAAAGTCCAGGCCTTCTGAAGAAGTGGCTGCAAAGTGCCTGATAACTCCACTCTCTCCCCAAGGACCTGCTTCCTACCCCCACACCCTCCTGCAAACACCAATGTTTAAAGAACTATTAAAGAAAACAACTTCAAAACTCTTCACATAGTTCAAATACTTCACTTAAAAGGAATTTTAATTCTTACATCTCAGATTGCACCAGTCCCCAGCAGGACATGCACTCATCATGTTCATGTTGTGGTGTTTGAGCTGTTCAAACAGGAGGGATGAAGCCACAATGTGAGACCATGCGCTCAGGGGCCTGGGAGTGGAGATGATAGAGATCCCCACCAGCTCTACCTGTGCTTTCCCATGACTGACTCAGTTCGCCATACCTGTGGGCACCCTCTCACGGTGCCTTCCCACGACCTACATAAAAAAGAAATCTTCCTGCAGCCAAGAGACACATACCTTGAAGACCCAGCCAGTGGGAGAGTACTGGGAGCAGGGGGATGTGGGTGGGTGTGCAATTCTTGGTAAGTCTTTCGGCCAGTCCTACTGCATAGCTGCAGTGTGTGAGTCAGATCAGTGCTTGTGATCTGCTTAGAGCTCAAAACTGGCCATCCCTAAGCTGTTTGTTCCAGGACTGGAGCTATGCACTGTGTCTGGCCCATCACAAAAACACCATGAGCTATTACTAGCAGCAGCACCTCCCTGACAGCACTGAGTCGAACCAAGCTGAAAGCCAGAGAAGCTTTGTTGCTAAGTAAGGTCTACAGGATTAAGTTTAAGAAAGCATTCTTCTCCAAAGAGCATCAGCTGCTCTCTCTGGACAGTACTGCTATTGGCAACCTGGAAAAGCCCTTACATCCCAATTACCTGTGTCACCTCCCTGTAGCATGTGGGCAGCAGTTGAACTGCTGCAGAAACCTCTCATGGGATCACAGCGAGCCTCGCATTCCTCAGCAGCAATAATCAATGCAAATCCATTCACCTCCTTGGGATGCAGGAAATTCATGTTTCGGATGCACCACCTCTAGGTGGAATGGCATATGGTAAGGTTATAAGGGTTCCCCAAAGACGTTCACCTGCTCAATTCCAGCCACGCTGGAGAACACCCCGAGGTATAGAAAAAGTATATAAGTGGCCAGAAACCATTACAGTCAAATAATGCTAAAAGGCTACTCCCCTTCCATTCCTCATACCAGCTGACAATTCATATATAAGGATAACAGCAACAAACAAGGTGCTCCATCAGGTAGGAAGAGTTATCTGGGCTACTGCCTCCTTCACAGAGGCACATAGCGCGTGCCTTCAAGTATTGGAGGGACACCAATGGGAACTTTACAAAATGTATTGGGGAAGCATAAGGTGTGATTTGGGAAATACTGTACCTTTTCCTATCCCCTTTCATCTTGTGGCTACCCAGCTTCTGAACTTACAAAACCATTTTCAAGCTGCTACACACCGGGTACAGCCCTTTCCTGCAGCAAACCATGTTTCCTGTCCCGCAAGGTACAGTCAGTCCAACAAGACTGGGGACATTTGCCAAGCCTGCTATCAGAAAACATAGCTTGGATCTGGTGGAAGATTTCAACAGTTGTGGAAACTCATGGGAGGTTGTGCTGTTGGGAATACAGACCCTGTTTCAGAGTACAGTCTCACCATGCACGTACACAGGGTTTTAAGCCACCCCTCTTCTCCCAAAGTGTGACAGTACAGTTGGATGTTGCAGAAAATATTATTTTGTTATCAGCAACCCTTCTTACCCGTTTTTTTAAAAGGACAGCATCTGCCCCCCCACCGCCAGCATCACCAAAGCCTATTGAATTTGCTTCCATTGCTCTGGCTATGTTGCACACACACAGTGTGAAGTACCCTTGCTCTGGGACACTTTTGCATATTTTAATACTTATCAGTTTGGCCTGGCTGGGATGAACTTTATCTATATTTTAGAAGGACCAGTACTTTCCCCCTTGCAGCTTTAGCTCCTGTTGTGCCCACTCCATGCACCCCTTCTGCACTAACTTGCTTGCAAGAAGGAGCACAGAGAAAGCTCAATGCCAAGAAAGCAGGATATAAAAACACACTAGAAAGAGGGAAGTGTCTCAGTCCTTTCCATTCAGAGGCAGATCTGCCTTGAATGGCAGCCCCCAGGACTGATCTGTCTCCAAAGGAGACTGAATCACAAGCAAGTCAGCCCCCTTCAATTCGCATTAAGACTTCAAGCTACTGTATATATTCTGCCCCCACTCCACCACAAGCTCCTCCTTTCTAACACAAATCTCTCACAGCACGCAGACACATGCACGCCCAGAAAGAGAGCAGCAGTGTTGTGATGTGTTGAAACCAGAGTCCGGTGAGATTCAGCTCTTGCTAATGGCACTTTTTCATCAGCAAACTATAATTGGCAGCTCTTATCCACTACAAGAGTTTTGCAACACATACCTAAAGAATATGCCAAACTAGATCTTCACACCAAGACCCAAAATTAGAACCAATATCCCAAAAGCAAAGTGACCCTCACTAGCCATTCCCARCCAAACTAATCAATCCTGCTCAACTGTAAAATTAGATTTGTTATATTTTCTCTGATCCATATGTACATCCACAAAGAACAGAAGCAGAAAGGTAATTTTAAAATGACTGATGCAGCTGTACGTAGTTATAAAACTTACATAGGACTCCATACCTTCAAAGTGCTGCGTATTTACCTGCTGCGCACAACTCAAAACAAGTGCTATGAACATTTTTAGATTCAGAAATTATTTAGAAGTGAGGYACTTCTTCTCCTGGCTTAAGCAAATATAGGCTTAGAATATAATTCATTCTGTGCATGTAACATCTCCTTTATCTCAGCTCAGGGGGGTTTTGCAACAATCAGGAGCTGTATGTTAAGAGGAGGGGAATCTGGCCCATTACAATATAATTGGGTCTTGCTATGTTAGTTTTAATTTATGTCCTAGACCTTCCCAGTCTCCTAACTTAGCTCTTTTCACTCCTCAGAGAAACACAGCACAAAACCTGCTACAAACTTACACAAGTTAACACTATTCCCTTCCTTGTTCCCAAAGTTACTCAGACTAACTGCTGAAATAGTTTTGCTAAGGGTTGTTGAGAAAGGCTTTTAACAAACTCAAAATCCTCTTAAGGAAGATCCTTTTCATCAGCTTATTTTAAAAAGATTAAAATTACTCCCCGCATAACTATCCCAGATCTGCTCACATCCACTTTCCCTGAGCTGCTCCTGAGCACTGTAATAAGAGCTCCCATCCATAAGCAGCCATCCAGCATACGAAAGGATCGGCACTTCTCCCCTACCTGAGAAGTCTGCAGAAGTCTTAGCAAAGTTGCTGAAAGCTGTCAAGCACATGAGTCCTATGAGGAAGGTAGAGGTGGGAGACACATCTGGGCAGCACATCCTTAAGTATCCTCACGGCTTGTTTTCTTCCAGAGAAAAGGAAAGCGCTTTCTGCCCCAATCCAGTACTCCTCATTGCCCGGAGAACAGTGTTAGTCCCATTGCTTGGAAGGATCACAGCCAGCAGCGGGGAAGGAAAAGCGCTCAGCACACACACACACTCACACACACACATCCCTGGGAGTGAATGAATCCCGGCTGAGTGAGGCTGACGAATGAGACAGACCTACCTGAGGCTTGGCGGAGGTCCCAGGGTCCTAAAAGCCATCGCTTCACCCAAATTTGCTGTAGACTATTATTGTGCAGCTGTCCAGCAGCAGCACTGCAAGCTGTTAGGGGGGAGAGTCGGGGGGAGTGCCCTGGGGGGCTGGTTTGGGGAAGCCCGATGACGGTTGGTTTAGATACCCAGGGATCTTGTCTCTCCAGTGCAGAGAGACAGAAGGATGGGCAGTATTTTCAAAGGAGGGAGCCCAAAACAAAGCGCCAGAATCCACACGGATTTTTGGAGTGACGGGTATTTGTAGCTGTTGCTGAAATCGGTGTGAGCAGTGGTGTCCTGCCAGACTGGTAACAGGACAATTCTTCACCTGTGTCCACTGTTGAGAGTGCTGCTACAATGGAGGAGACTTTGCACGGGCCCTGGGATCAAACTCCCCTGGATCTCATTGCAGGACTGGGACTGGTGTCAGCCCACATATCCAAAGTCCTCTTCCTTCTGACAGCAGCCAGCCATGCCAGGCTCCCTCTATCCCACTGGACCCATCTCCCCTCCATCAAACTCAACAGAGGATTTTCATGCAGCTCCTAACCTGTGGTGTTCAGACCCAGGAGACCTGTCTCTTTCCATAGCAATTACTTTAACCTCCAACTAGCGTGGCCTTAGCTGCTAACTCAAGCACTGCTCACCCTACAGAGTTAAAAGAAGGCTCCAGCACACCTGGAAGCACATCCAGTACTTGATCCCGCCTGATCTTCATCCATATCCTGGCAGTATCAAGCCAGCCATGCTAACTTGGAAGAGCTGAGCTGAGCTCTGGGGACACAGAGGTGGACTGGACTGGCAGACCCCATTCATTCTCCCTGGGTACAGGAAGGAGATCCCGGGCTTTGGTCATCAGCGTTAGCTGCAGCTCAGGCATAGGTTTGCGTATAAATAATGGACATAACCAACATATCGAGGCTAGAGCAGAGGCTGAGTGTCAGTGCAGAGAGCAGGGGATAGCTTTCATAGGCAAAGCCAACACCAGCCATTTAGCAGCCTGTGTATACACATACACAAACCTATGGAGCAGCACTGTGTGGGGCTGCCAGGGAAGGGGGGATGGAGCCAGGCACATACACAGCTGCTGAACAAAGCTGCAGCTTCTACCCAGCAAAAATAACCTGAGTGGGAAAATCCAAGGAAAACCACAACTGGTTTTTGTTCCTCTGTCCTGTTCATCCACATGGAATTAAGCGAAACTTTCCAAAAACATTCACCTTAGAGCTGAAAACAAGTGTAAGAGACTTCAGCCCAAAGGGCTCTGGTTTTTTTTCAGAGCTGAGTGCACTCGTAAAGAGTTTCTTATGCTGAAATCTCTAACAATGTTTCAGCTGTTCTCAGATGAAAATCAGACTGGCTGTCAGATTATATGTGAAAGACATTTTCAAGAGTGCTGCCATGAATACCACAGTCATTGTTTCCACCAGAAATCTGTCCTGGGATGATCTGTGTGCTAGAAGCAAACCTCAAGGGGAGCTGCAAGTCCTGTGGCCCCGTTTGCTTTCCATCCATACTGCCACTTGCTCAAGTTCCAACCAGCCACACTGAGGATGAGGGTAGTGTGGGAAACCTTGAGTTTGAGCTTGAATCCTGTCCATGCCCCATCCACCCAGACCACATGAACAAGACTGGTCTGGCCTGAATTGCACCTAAGCAACCCTCCTTCCCACAAACAGCTCTTCACACACTGAGGACCTACAGTGAAGGTGCAGATGAGTCACCTCTCAAGGACAGTGGTGGCTCTGGGTTGACCTGACAGCACAGACATACCCTGAGGTCCAGGAGCCTCTGTACAATCCAGTACCAGTCCCTGCTCTCTGCAGACAATCCTGCCATCTTACCTTTTTGCAGAGGGCTGCCTAAGCAAGGTCAAAGACCAGGAACGTCCATCAGCTGCCTTCCTCTTTATTTCATCTGAGACTTTAATCCCACATGCCAGACCTCTCTGACTCATAGTTTCCAGGGTTGACCTAAGTTTTAAAATGAAAAGATCTGGACATTTGGCTCCTAGCATCTATGTATAATTCTTGTCTCACCTAGTTCTGCTGCCCTTGCCAAGAGGAAGATTCACCACTGTTGCCTTATAGGCATGAGATAACCATACCCATTACCAGATTATCAGTCAAAGCTCCTTATCAGCAGGACAAAGAAACAATAGGGCCCCTGGAAATTTATCAGTGCTCTGGAAAAGGGAAGCACTATTTGCTGAAAAGAGCCCACCCTGTTAGCAGGTGTTGATTTTACTGATTAAAGGGTAATTAGGTTTGGCTGACTCAGTATATGGGGAAGAAAAAAACTCCGGTGACAAAGGGTTTAAGGCTAAACATGGGAAGTGTGCTTGAGCAGCCCTTTAGGTTATTGTTAATAAAGTCAAACCAGAGGGGAGGAAGTTTACGTCAGTGTCATGTGAGGCCTTTGTTTTTAAGCAAGTTCATAAAGATGCCTTCCAAAAGGAAAGCAGAAAGCAGCTCTTGCAAAAAAAAAAAAAAAAAAGATATAGCGGCCTTTGAGAAACACACAATTCAGTTAAAGCCCGTCTCCATAATGCCCTTATTCCTTAGGGCATGTGGGAACATCAGCTGTGTGTTTCAAATGGCAAGAGGCCACCTGTCCCAACTGCAGCACACACAAAGGATGGTCTCTCTGTCATGGACAGTCTCATGGGGTAAACATGAATCAAGGGGACACCAACATGGATCTTTATTTTTAGGCGTAACAGCCCTTGAAATCCAGCCATGCCTTCAAATATGTCTCCTGGGGATCGGTAATAATGCATATCATGATACACAATCTCTTGGATCCCTTGTCCCCAAAGCCACCCAGAAGCAGGAACAGGCCAGTACTGATGCAGTTCAGCATTACATCTTAGCTTGGAGGAATGATTATTTGGTCTCTTTCTCTCCACAGAGTAACTATGGAGAATGACTGCTTTTTTTTAGGTACAGCATTTGGGTATACTTAAAAACACTTCTTCCCTCTAGAAGACACAGAGCCTTGTGTCTGAGTTGGGTTTTAATACCTTCCTGATCATGGGAAAAAGCTCATGGGGTCTATGTGCCCAGCTTAAGAAGCGAAGAAGTCCCTAGCACATACACAGAGCCTAGGCCTGAGATCAGCACCTCTCAGCTTCCCCTGCAGTAACCAGTGCTGTAGCCACTCAGCACTGAGACACAGGCACACAAACCAGTCCCACCTCCTGGGGTACTTCTCCAGCCAGAGCTAAACTATGAGTTAGGCACCTGAATCCCAGCGTGGCTTTAGTCCAGGATGCTTAACAACTGTACCTCAGTCCTCCTTTTTGACTATGATACTTAAGTGCACTGTTCTTTCTCCTCCCATGCTCCTCTCTCTTGCAGATCCTCTCCTTCTCCTGCTACACATAAAACTGTAATATCTGAAACATGCATGCAAATTCCCAAAGTGCTTTAAAAGCAGTTAAGTGCAACTGGGGAAACTGAAGCACTGAGAAGTGAAGCAATTTGTCACCCAATTTTGTCACCCTAACACCACCCAGTTTATAAATGGTAATCAGGAATGGACCCAGTTTAATGCTGTATGTGCTGATCTTGCTTCCTTCTAGGGCTGATTTTTGGTAATGCTTTCCTATTTTTCACTGAGCCTGCACCACTAACCTCTACCTTGCTGACTAAACCATCAACCACTTGAAGAAGGGCTGGTCAGTAGAAGAGCCAGACCAGGATTAGCTTTCAGCTAGAGAACCATATGTAGGGTTGAAGCCATGTTTGTTTACACCATCACAAGCAGGTTTATTTGGACAAATGTGCTAGAACTAGTCTTGCTTTCTAAACCCTAGTAACACTACTTACTTCTTACTGTGTTTTCCGTAAGGTCTCAAAGCACTCTCCAAAAGACCACCGTTGCATTCTGCCATTTCACACATGGATGAAGCACAGTCACATGTTTGAGGTCACTACTTTTTCAAGGTCAGCCAGGGGAAACTGTCAGAGATGAGAAAAGATTAAATAGTTTTAATCTTTAAGTCCAGTTAAAGCTCTTTTTACTTGGCCACGCTGCCTCCTTGTAAATGAATGTAAATTAATGACAAAGTATATGTGCATTTATACCTATAGAAAAACATGTAAACTGGGTGGACAGAGCTTCAAATATAACATAGCAAAGCTTCCCAGCATAGTACAGCTCTTTGTTCTTTTTTTTTTTTTTTATCTTTCCCCTAAGAGTGTCTTATGGAAACAGATGGGGTTACTCATGGAAGTAAGCGCTGTTTGCTTTCATCAATTTGAAGGCACAGGACTTCACATAATGCAGTTTTGCAATACAACACCAAGTATCTCACAAGTAAAATCCTCCCCTGTCTCCATATTCAATGTTAAACAACAGCTGTGCAGAATATTCAAACTGATAAGTCTTTGAAGTTTTCACATTTTGTGTCACTCAATCATCCCAGTTTACAAAACAAATATAAAACCTGGGGGACTTTGCTCCATACTGGAACACATTTGGAGTGGGGGTGTTGCTTTAACATAATTCTGTGTAGAGCAAAGGCCCCAAGTGATGCACTTATCTCACTAAAACATTGGGAAATGTTGCACAGAGTGATGCAAAATCCTCCAATGTGCAAAAATGTAAAAAATAAAATATTTGGAGACTACAAAGTGATCCACAAGAAAGCTGAAAACTTTCTCATCATGTCTGCACCAAGTAATTGATGTTGAAACCTCTCTCAGCTGGCATTCTCCTTAGTATAGTGATTCCATGTTCTATGTTAGAGGATACTGTACAGTCTGGTGCTTTATGTGGGACCAGCATATCTGATTGGGTTTAGTTGGTGCCTTGTGTACAGGATGTTCTGGGGTTAATCACTCTACTAGAACTACAGGGATTTGGAGTCATCTTAATACTTCATCTTTGCACTCCACTGCAAGTCACATAAGGATTTCAAGAGACAAGGATTTCAAGAATCAGAGTTCCTCAGCTGTGAATTAGATCCTTCCTTTTCCCTGTGTTTCATCTGTCCTGCCTGTTTGGATGTTGTTCCCTGAGATTTTTTGCTGTGTGGGCATATAGCACCCAGCTGAGACCCTGAAGTTCACAGAGGCCTTCAGGACTTGCACTGTCTTCTTATATCTGTAATGTGAAACTATTCCCCCACTTGACCTGACTCATTAGTTCTCTCCTAACAGTTTTCCTGGGAAGAATTCTCCATCAGTTGGATGATGGTATGTACCAGCTTTTTTTTTGCCACTGCTATCTTTCCTTTAGTATATTCTATAGCTCTCTGGGAGTGCTGGTTAGATAAGAGGCTGAATTTTATACCTGAAGATATCTATCTCTGACCTAGATGGTCTTTGCTTTGAAGAGCAGAGACATCCCAGCTGGTTCAATATGAGCAGCAGTATGTTTCTTCTATTATCTCACCTATGGTAACCAAGGGAGAATTGTCTCTATCCTGTTGCTACGTAGGTGTGAGTCACTTCAGATTACAGACCCCTTTTAATCTTGATCTCCACTATGTTCTTCCCTTTTGTTTCCTGTTTTACTACCAACCCTCACAGATAACTAACAATATGTCGTTCACTTCCACAGGAACCAGAATTCTTCCTCAGATATACTTGTCTGGAAGTTCTCTGCTTGTCCTGTGGAAGAAACATGCCATGATGTAATTTGATACAGAGAATCATCTCAACATTCATCCTTAAAATGATACTTAAAATGATACCACAGGCGCCTATCCCAAACCTCACGAGTACTGTGGACTCCACCTTGAGAGCATGCAAGTGCAGTAGCATGAAGGACAACAAAAGAGTCCTTCAGCGCTCCCCCAGATCCTCCTGTCCCTCATGGGCACACATCCTCTACACACAATCACACCTCATCCTTATTGCAACTACCATTATAACTTACATTGGACACTTACATTGGGAAAGCCATTTTCATTGCCAGAGACCTTCTTTCCCACAAAACTGATTGTTTCCAAGCGTAGTCGTGAAGCCTTTGCATAACACCCACATCTATAGTAATAAGCTGAACCAAACAAGGGTCTGGACACAGGCGCTGCAACCGATCTGGTTACAGTTACCGGCTGGACTAGTCCTTGGCACACTTTTGACCCAGGCCACCTGGCATCCAGACAATTCCTGAGCACGGCTTGGAAGTTGGCAGGGACTTTGGCCATTCCCAACAGGCAGGAAGGAATCCTGCTTTGGAGTCTGATAGCATGAACATGGCCAGATGATGTGTGCTAAAAGACCCACCAGTGTTTCAGAAGTTCTTAATAGCCATGGTGAAGACACAGTGGCATGGGCTAAGAACTGAATAAATAACCCTGGACTCAGGGCAGACTGGTACTGTCTGCCAGTGCTACAGCATCTTCTCCATCTTGCTACTAGGCAAGCCTGATTAGAGCTGCCCAGGAATGACAGTGCATCCTGCAGTCCCACCTCCAGACTTCAGCACAGCTAGAGCCCAGGTTGCCACCTGCCGTGCTCCCACCTATTTGCAGTGGTTAGCAGGATAGACTGTTCCTACAGGGGCGTTCAGCATAGACGGCGCTCAAGTTTGAACTGGTGAAGTCAATGAAAAAAATCCTATTGGCTTCCCTGGTTCAGCACCAGGACTGTCTTCTCCTGTGAGAGTGAACCAACACCACATCTCTCTAAGTCCCTCCCATCCTCATGTCTTTGATCATGGATGGATTTGAACAATTCTAGATTGCAGGAAAGCAATTTCACTGAAGCTTAACACTTTCTAATGTTCCCTTTATTAAAGGACAGGTCTAATGGAAGGCAGAGCTGAAGAACATGCGAGGAACATATAGCAAGCAAATCTCTTTCCAGCATAACTTGGACAGATCAGCTTTCGCCTCAGGCTTATCATTGCCTAGGGGCACAGGCTATTTCCCTTGTTTTTGTACAGACAGCAAATTACACAAAAAACCTCTGGCTCATAGATCACAACCTGGTAAGAAATCAAAGGCAATCAGAGGAAATGCCTTTCTGCTGAACGGGTAAAATTAATCCCAAGTGTAATTTCACTGGCATCAGTGCATATTCAACAATGGACTAGGTCTGCCATTTGCAAGAAGAAGAACAGGTTTATGTTCTCCTTTCACATGTGCTTAGAAATACATTTTCTTTTCCTTTTTTTAATCTTTTCTATTTGAAAGGACTGTTTCAAGAGTAACTGTATGCTTCCACATGCATTTAAGTACTCAGGACAACAATATCGCCAGTTATTTGTTTTACAATGGTCTCAAGAGACTATCCAGTGACAAAGTCCAGGTGCACTGGGCACTGCAGACGGTGCTGGACTATGTCATCTAGAACAGCCTAAGGAACTTACAATGGCATTGAAGTTCAAGCCATTCAAACCTTTGCACTCTGTAGCCACAACACTAGCATCAGGGAACTCCAGTTATCTTACTTCTAGGGCAAGAGACACTTCCCACTGCAGAAAGCTCATACTGAAATTTTAACGCATTTGTTGTCTCTGGGCACCTGGCTCGAAGACACATCACTGATACCTAATGCAGTAATGTTACTTACTGGACCAGCTACAAAGAACACAGAGGAAGGAAGGAGACTATACAGTGGCTTACAAGAGATTTGCAAATGTCTGAGTTCACCAGTCTAGGTACTTTCTAGACTGACAGCAGTGATACGTGCAGAGCTGTGTGTGTATGCTAATCATTAGCTTAGTGGTTGCAAGCAACGGGGAACTGCATAAGACTAGTATAAAAGGTGGCATTGCTATACACAAGTAACTTGCCTCAGAAACACCTCAGCTGAGGTAAAAAGGGACTAGAGCCCACCCAGCTTCCAACCCCTTTTTGATTTTTGCTGGACCAGCCCTTTGCGATAGATTGACAAGCCAGCATCACCCTCCCAGCCTTCCCCTGCCCGCCACTCTGGTGCTCGTTCTCTGCCCTGTTCTGCAGTTATCCCCTGGGTGCTATTTCATGCACAGCCTTTCCCTATTCATTCTCAACCTGAGATGCTGTTGCCCATGGACAATCTTTTCTATTTATTACTACACTGCTGATAATTTCTTGCTTCACTTGCCAACCCCATCTTGGACATACATAACTAGCCAAACCACCTTCTCCTTCCCTGCAGTGACAGGTAAAATCATTTATTTTCAGCTCACTGAATCTACTCCGACACAGCACACCAGCTAGCTCCACATAACCCTCCCTCTGCAAAATGTACCTTCTGACATTAAAGGAAAAGCAGCTGTGTTCATTAAAAGGAGTCCCAGTCCTAAGTGCTGATTTGAGGCAGTTTGGTTTTCACCAAAAGAAGATTGCCACAAATGGTGTTATGAATACCTAGGAGAGTTGAGGGCTTCTTCAGCTGGTGTAGGAAGCCGGTGTCCATAGCTGCTGCTGCTTCTGTGGAGCAGAAGGCAAAGACGCAAAGCTTGTAAAGCCCAGTTCTCAGGTGAAAGCCCTACTGTGAATCCAGGGGAAGCTAAGTGAGACATAAAACGAAGCAGCAGTTTCTCTCTCCCACCTATCTTCATGCAATAATACTGCACGCAGTTGAACCAGTGTAGTGGAAAATAATGTTATGATTTCTAAAGGGTTTTTGCAAGACAAAGGATATTGGATCGCACTTTCTCCTCAGTTTAGTTGCTGTTCGCACAGTAATGAAGAGCAGAAGTTGGCTTGCTTTRTTTAAAATAATGAGAAGCTGTGACTTTGAGCAATTTGATCATAAATTTTTGTCTTGCTTTTTCTCCTGCATGAGCAGGTTGTGATAGTAGGTATAATTTACTATGACAAACCACTAGCATTAATGCATTAATCAAGAAAAACAAATGGTGCCCCTTTGAAATCTCCTGCCCACCTAGAGAGAATAATGGGGTTATAAATGGAGAAAGAACAAATATTGACTCTATGAAATGTAAAGGTACCTGGGAGTTCACCCATCAGTCTTTAGATTACACTTGCCTTTCAAGATGAATGAGATTTCTTTCATAATCCATTTTGATTATTTTTTTTAAGCATCTCAGGAAACAGGATGGGGACATTCAACTCAGTGCTCTCTTTAGCTTTTCAAGATGTTCCAGACTGTTTCTGAAGGACAGTACCTCCAATTTCTGGAATGAGGTAGATGCTCCCAACCCAAGAGTTGTCTTTCAGTTTGACATAAGTACTGAAGGAGCTGCCTGGACTGGTCAATGAGTTACTTGTTTGATGGTGTTTCTGGTGCGGCTTTCTGTAAGATGGCTCCAGAGACTCACCCTCCATCACTCACACTAAGGAAACTCAGGGACACAGACGCCCCTTGGCATCTGGACCCATACAGGACTCAAGAGGACACAAGAATTTACTGCCTAAGGGAAAGGCCTCTGGCACAATTTACTGAACTTAATCTTACTTTGTCACACACTCTTCATTCCCCTCCAAACTCATAACGTCTCACTCATTTAACCTCTGAAGCAACGCTAYACCTGTCTTCTTCACAGGCTATTGGAGTCTACTTTAGATTCATTTCAACATTGGCTTCCACATGTGATTCAATTCCTCTTAAAAATGTCTTACTGAATCAGAAGATTAGGAGATTCGAGTGTTTCATGAATGCTGAGATAAGCCAGTGTTGCTGTCCCTTCTGTAACCTGTAAGGGTGCCAGGCATCCCGTAGGGAACTCAGTACTGAGTGGGGACACAACCAAGAGCCAAAACCCCAAGAGAAGCTGCAAAGCCAGTCACGTCTTAAATTTTCGATGATCTGAAAACACCACAGATTCCAAGAGGAATTTAAAGACACTTCTGACTCTGAACATAGGGCCAGTATCTACTGAGGCACTGGCAAAGCTGCCAACAGACCAGTTCATATTTCATATATCACCTGCACCCTGATAGAAATCATTGGCACCTGTTTTTTTTCTTCCCCCATAAAGGTTATACAATTAACAATTTATCCTTCAGGGCTGGAATGCAACAAAGGGAAAAGGAAACGGAAGAAAATAGGTGTGCATGAACACACTGGTGCTGTGCCATGAAAGCCATGCCCGTTGCAAGAGGCACTCCAGGAGCCTCRGGCTCAGGGGAGCAGATGTGATCACTTCTCCAGCAACTGCATGCAAAGGGGAGAACGTGCAGTTCGTCTGGCAGGGTTAACCACACGTGGCTCCAACAGGATGTACGCTCCAAAACGACCAAGGCCTGGGGGTGTTTTGACAGAACGAGCTGAAGATTTTCCAGTCCATCGCTTCTCCAAGCTCAGTGCTAGGACACTGTGTCTGAAGAATAGTTCTCCCTCTCCTCTTCGCTTGCTCTACAGTAAGGTAAAAAGTGTAATTGTGGATGCTTGATGGCCACCTTAATGAACAGCTGTTCAAGCCAGAAGGGTCTGGCACCTTAGGTTATTTTAAGCAACATTTTGGGATATCTCCAATTATTAAGTTTCAGCAAGGTCAACTCACCTTAAGCTAACCAACAACTCATGTCTCATTAAAGGGACTCTTCCAGAAAGACTAGAGCTGCCATCAGATTGTTTAAATATTCTAATAAAATCCACCATGCTCAAACCTTTCCAGAGTAGTTTATAGAGCTATTTTGATAACTGGGATAAACAGGACACAGAGGAATCCAGGCATTGCCTTGTGCCCATGCTGACATGGTTTTGCAAGAGAGCCTGAAGGATTCAGGTACTCCTGGACTGTGTGATACACATGGTCCCTCCATCTGAAGGGAGCTATGTCTGCTCCACCAGCCACTGGTAAGGCTACACCAACTATGAATGACTTGACAGTTGTTCTGTAAAGGGCACGATTTAGCTAGGACAAAAGCAGACTCTGGGCCACTTTTCTCCGGAAGACGTCACCACGCAAACCACGGAGCAGTGGAGCTACTCCACACGCTGCAGTCTGTCCTCATCCTTCCAGTTAGCCTCCCTGGGCCTCCATTCCGCTGCTGGAAAAGCAGCTCAGGAGACCCTCAGAAGTGCCGGATAACAGCCCAGCATCTCATAGCAATAAGGGTATATTGAATACTCGAGGGGATTCACCTCATAGACTTTCTTCCTCCCACTCTGACATTTGAGTGATGCCTCTATGAGCACGGATCACTTCCAGGCTCTGTACCTGGTGTTACAACTGCACAAACCAACAAAACACAGATGAGAAGATGAGAGACACATTTGTGCCACACTGTTGCATAAATGTCGGGGGAAGGAGCTTCACTCCTGAGGTAACAAATGCCAAAGTAAGGTTTTAAAAATGAATTATCAAAAGCAATGTTTCCACTTTCAGATCCAACTGAAACCAAACTGTGCCAAGCCTTGAGGTCTGTATTGAGCCAGTGCTTGTTCTCATTCGTGAAGGAGATGACCACAAGGGTTTTCTGCACACCCAGAGAGGATGAGGTGGAGAAGGCTCTCCGTGAGCCAGCCCCATTTCTTTTGGAATCTGGGGACATCCAACTGCCTCTTCTCAACCCTGAATGCACAACAGACCACATCGCCAGAGCAGCTCAGCCCCTTGTAGACATCTCTTTGTGTTTAGAGACATAATAACAATAACAGCAGGTGTTACCACCTTTTGCTGTGTTTCCTCTAAAAAGACATCCAAGTTCCCTTGGGCAACATGAAAATTCAATCCCGTCTTCACACCCTCTGACACTCCACAGACAGCTGTGTTGGGGCTGCTGTAATGTGGCCTCAGGTGTTTAGAAGAATTCAGACTGCAATACAGCCTGTTTCAGAAGGTGATATTGACAGCCCTTATCCTGGTGCTGCAGAGATTGATGCACATATCTATAGCTGGGACTGAAGCACTGCGTCCCTGGCCTCACGGAGACATGAGCAGGTTAAATCCAGACAGCATGGGTTAGATGCAGGYAGGCAGGTCAGCTCAAGCCAGGAAGCAGCCTGCCAATGTTCACACAATTCAGAGTAAGAGCCCTGCCCCAATGCTGCTAACAAGTTTTGGGGTTTCTTAATTCACATTCAGTGTTGTAAAAACCCAGATGTGTCCTAGACATCAAGTAGCTGTCTCTGAACTCGTTCTGAGCCAACACCAGTACAGCCTGTTGGGCACCTCCACATCAGAAACGTATACCCCTTCCCTATCTGGCCAAAAGAAGCGTATGGACTGAGGTCTGTTCTTCGGGCTTTGCTTACAACAAAGTTGAGCTAAAGCACAGAAAACAAAAATGAATGGCTCAGAGTCACAAAGAAGGGGTGGAGCAAAACACAAGGCAGGTCTCCTTCATCCCAGGGTAGTCCCTAAACTTCTGCCTTTTTTTCACTAATGAGCAGAACCATCATTCAGGGAAATCTTTAGCAAGGAAGTGTGTTTCCACGTAGGTCCAAGAGGGATCAGTTATACTGGTGATCTGAGACAGAATACGTTGTCTTTATTGATACATCTGCAAGGACACAAACATCAGGGGAGGAAGACAGGTCACTGAAACGCCCATGCCAAAAAAGATTTGGTTTTGAAATAGGCTGGAGGTGGGAGCATGTCCAGCTGGATAACTGACTGAACCCAACCTCTCAATGCAATGTTGTGGCCAAAAGGGCTACCTCAGTACTGGATATAAACACAGTTGAAGACTGTGAGCTATCGTTATCTCCGTATTTGGGATGACTGTTAGCACTACTGAACTGCCGCATTCAGTTTAGAAACAAACAGTTCAAGAAGGATATTGAACTACTGGAAGAGCCTTCAAAGACAGTAACACGAAGGATGACATTTAGTGGAAGACCTTGGCCTCATCCTACTTCCACAGATGAGAGGGGATCAGGCTAAGCACCATTTATTTTCTACCTGTCTGGGTTTTCTTCCCAAGGAAACTCAGATGCTCAGACAGGGAATTGCAGTGCATTTTGGTGGGAACAAAAAAGAGCTGCAGGACACAGCATTGCTAGATTGAGTCACAGCTGCCTAGGCATTGTGGAAACGCACCGACAGTGTGCTCCGTGGGACATCCCTGCTCCTCCAGGGTAGATTTGGCCAAAACTTCTTATCAAAAAGAACTTAAAGAGTGACTTGACCATGACTACCTGAGAGGAAGACACACACTTAGTAATAGGGGGCCGTAATTCAAGCTGGGCAAGCAGTCACAAATAAATTTTGTATAGTAGCAGTAAGGAACCACAGGTGAGCTTCCCCAGGACCTGGCAGGGGGAACTAGAAATATGCTCAACTCAAACAGAATTAATTCAGAGAAGTCCCAAAGTCTGTTTAATCTTTGCCAGATCACCTGAGTGCAGTGATGCCTTTATGAATTTCATCCTACTCCTAGAAGCATTTTACAGAAATTATTAACTCATGTGATAGTGTTCCATATTTTCATAGATTTTGTTATATAGGTAAGAAAAGTAGGAAGGCAGCCCTTCCTCTACTCTATCTGACCTGCTCAGTGACAAAACTCAAGCTGAGTCCCTTGTACCTGTATTTTGAACTCAAGAAAGCTGTCCCTGAAAAAAGAGACCCAAGAACAGGGGGTCCACCAGAAGTAAGAAGCTCACACGGTACAACTGATGAACCTAAGGAAACAGCTGTCTGCAAGCCAACCTTGATAACCTGCACTTGTGCTCCTTAAAAATGGAAAGCTGGGGCACACCTGACCAGCTTAGCCAACCAAATCAGCAGTGCCTTGACGTGAGGGTGCCACAACAGGCCACATAGGAACCAGACACAGGGTGCAGGGCCCTGTAGGGCACCTCAAGTGAAGTGAGGTTCACCTACAGTAACTCRGGAATCCCTGAGCTCGATGCAGTACCAGGCTGTCGAGATGGTCTTGTTAGGCTGCAATCAACAGTGGTCAGCCAAGGAGTTAGAAATGGCTCCCTTACACCGAAGCATCCAATTCTCWTCTTTAAAGACAGTTGTGAGCCACAAATCTGCAGTTTTCCAAGTCCACAGTCCAAGTCCACACATCTCCTTACCGCTGTTTTCGGATCTCCTCAATCACCATTAAGTTATTGGAATTACCCCTATATGCTCTGTTCCTCACCCCCCTGAGATATATTCTTCTGACTTTTTAATAGTGCTTAGGTAGTGACAAGAACTTAAGAAAAGAATAATCTTGAGAAGGAATCTTTGCTTCAAGTGGAGTGCTCAGTGTTGGTGGAGATTTTTTTGTATATTAAGGGTCAGAGTGCCCTCTTCTGTCCCATCTGTGTCTGATTATCAACTCACTTCTGTGTTAGGTCAGCAGGTTATCGAGAAATACTGTGACTTGTCTTCTGCACACCCTATCGTCTTCTAAACAACAGTTAAGAAGCCAAACAGCTGATCACAAACTAGAAAATAACTCTCGTTAATGTGGGGGCTCAGGCAGGCTACAAAGTCAGCTGCCACCAATAAAAGGGGCTGGGGGAACATCACAGGCAACATGATTGATCTAATTAGTTGATGAGGTCGGGCATATTTTGAAGTGAATCTCTGCGAAGTTTAAACAGTGGGGTGTTATTTAGTAGGTCCGCACTCTGCATTTAAACTTTGCCTCTCTCCTGCCTGTGTAGCTGCTAATTGAATCCAGACTGTTACTGACACCTGAGGAAATCTGACTGAAACAAACATACTAAAAGTAGCTTAATAATACCGATGTATAGAATCATTTCTAAACTAACCATGGTGAAATCACTGGAACTGCAGGTCATGTGAATTACGGACAGAGCTAACAATGGTCCAGAAAAATTTATTAGCGGAGGCTTTCTATTACGAAAACACACAGGAGCGCATTTCTGGAAACCATATAACCACTTTTGTGCAGCAAAGCCAGTGTTAATGAACTGTGGTGGATCCTCCCCATGTCCCAAGGAGCTACTACGAGCGTGCCTGCACCGCGTGCCCACCACTGCTGATGAGCCCAGTGACACACAGGGAGCTCTAGCTTTGCAACCCAATGCCACAGCACCTGCCTCTCTCCCCTTCCATGTCTGCTTTAGGGCCCGGGGTGCTCTCTGGTCCTCCTTTGGGTCCTTCTCCCCCACCCGAAATCTGCTTGAGGGATGGGGCTGAAAGGAGCTGCTTCGTCTCCTCCTGCCCTTGAAGGGAGACCTGGCTCCAACACCGACCACCCACCCTCGCTGCCTCCCTGTGAGGAGGCAGCCGCAGCGGCCTTGTGCCATTTGGGGTCCCACTTGGGGCAGGGGCCCACCCCTGCGCCAGGGACSAGCCATGGCCCCGCGGACCCTCCAGCAGGCCAGGGCCCTTTCCTCAGCTACCAGCTGGGCCGCCCCACAGCCAGGTGTTGGTGTGGGAAAGCCCCACAGGCGCCGAGGCGCGCCCGGACCCTGCGCCTCTCTGCAGGCATGGGAGGGCAGCGCYGCCGGCCAGACCTCCGCTTCGCGCTTGGGGCTAGTTTGGCCCGCTGCGCTCGCCATAGCGGCGCTGCGCGCCTGCGCCGGCAGGCCGGAAGCGGCCGCAGTCGCCATGGCAGCCGCCTGCGGGAGGCTGTTGGCGCGGCGTGCCGGGGTGGTGGGCCTCGCCGCCGCCCGGCCCGCCCTGCCCGGCAGTGAGGACCGTCCGTGCCCCTTATCCCCCCTGGGCCTGCCTGGTGCCCTCTTCCTGCCCGCGGCGGGGAGCGGCTGCCCGCGGCCTGTCCCTGTCCCTCAGCGCGCCCCGGCGCGTTTGCCCAGAGAGCGGGGCCGGGTGGGGGTGTCCTCGGTGGGGGGTGCCCAGGGCCGGCTTTGCGGGAGCGGGATCTCGAACCGCGCAACTGTTGGGGGCAGTTCAACTTGAAAACGCGGCGGTTTTTTTAATGATTTTATTTTTACAGGGTGTTTTTCTTCCTCGGGGTATGGAATTAACAGCGATGGAAAGCCAGCAAAATTTCAGCCGCCTCCAAAGCCCGTCATTATTGACAAGCAGAAGCAGAGAGAGGAGAGGAGGTAGGGTGTCCTGGTGCTGGGCACAGTGGGCTTGTGTTCAGGTCTGCTGTCWGGCTGGTAATTGTGTGAGCACCTCCTTAAAGCTCCATGGCACTATTACACAAAAAGCATTTGTAAAGTTCTAGCAAAGACCATTTATGTTGAAATATGTTTAGAACACCTTAAAATACTGTGTTCTGGAGTTCCTGAAAGCAGTGAAACGTGAAAAAAATGTATAGCAGTAAACACTTTTGCAAATTTGGGGTTAATGTCTGAGGTTCTCTCTGTTAAAGGCGTGCATCTCTTCAGAATGCCACAAGGTGACAGGGACATGGGTCCTGTGTCTGCCTTTGCCATAGACCTTTAGATCAATTGTAAGCACATACATAACTGTTTGTGAAAAGGAGCTGAGGTCAGCAGTGGTAACCTTCATGAGACGTCTCTTGTTCTGAGTATTTTTGTTGTCACCTCAACCCGTTTGCATTGCTTTAAATGACGCGGTGGTTAAAACTGCAGTGCTGTGTCTGGAAGGAGAGTGATAGTACTGTATTGTTCATCTCCCACCCCCTCCCCGACCCACCAAAAAAACCTCGGTAGCATGTAGGCAGCCTACGAATGGGGAAGGTATTAAAAATCAGACTGTAAAAATTTCCACTCTGTTTTCAGTTCTGTTAATGGAAATATCTTTAAGAAGTGAAGAGTCTACATGGCTCTTCTAAGAAATGCAGTGTGTGATGCGGCAGCTGGGCAGAACAGGGAGCTGCATTTAAATGACGTTTTATTTTCCTGAGATTGTGCAACTTTGAAGATCATGAGTAGGCTTGATGTTGTTTATTGTCTGTGTGGCTGCCCATAGGCAGCAGCACCAACCACCACCTCTGTGCTGCCGCACACATTGCCCTGTGCTCCCCCCGCAGCGCCCGTAAGGTTTGTAAGGCAGATTTGCATTTGTCCTCCTTTTCTGTGTTGGGCACTTCTCTCCTGGCCAGATCCAGGACTTTTAAGATACGTCTGTACTAGCGAATTAGATGTGTCCAGCTTCATCCTCTAGCTCTGAGGCCAAGCGGTCTTACTATCCAAACCAGAGTGACCACATCCAAATGGTCTCTTGGAAATGGTCCTCGGCCAGGCCAATACCGTGTCAGCAAGTGTGCCTTCAGCTCAGCAGTCAGACAGTTGAGTTGCAGGGCGTGAGGAAATTCCTTGGCATGGTTTAATTTATTGGAGTAGAAAATAGTTTTAAGAGACCCTTTAAGCTTCTCTAACACAGAAGAACATTTGTCATGTCTCCTGAAGGCTCTGTTTGGCTGTTTGTAAAAACTGGTAATAGGTTGTTCCATACCTGTTCCTATAAAGTCATCAAATAGTAAGTGTTCTGTCACATGGATCACAATTAAACCATGAAATAACCTGTTCCTAAGCTGTGACAGCAGTAACTGAACTGTCCTCTTTCAGTCAGCTCCTCTGAGACCAACATTTATTGTTGTTTTTGAAAAAAATCTGTTTAAAAGAACAAAGCAAAAAAAAAAAACACAACAACAACAAAACCCCACAAAAAACCTTTTGGATAACAAAAAAAAAAAAATTGGTAACTTCATGAACTGTAGTTCATATCTCTGAAAAGGTAACTGGTATTGGTGGTTAACAGGTGGTAATTTTTAATTTTTAGGCCAAATACTTGGACTTCCCTAGTACTTTTTATGCTAATGCTTTTTTTTAATACTTACAAAAGTTTGGATTTTCTTATAGGTTCTTGAGCCCTGAATTTATACCTCCCAGAGGGAGAACAGATCCTCTTAAATTCTATATAGAAAGAAAGGATATGATACAGAGACGAAAAGTCTTCAACATCCCAGAGTTCTATGTTGGTCAGTAACAGCGCTAGAACTTTCATAATTTCATCAATGTTTTTTGTTGGGTGGGATGGTAAAAAGCGTGGTTGCGTGTTGTAGAATATCATAGAATGTCACAGTATCGGGTATGTTAGATCAACTAGGATGTGTTTCTGTACATACTACTTTGTATTTTAATTTCATATTTACACCCCATTTCCATTAAAAATGTAACACTAATTGTTTCTTACGTGTTTTTTAAATCCTTGGCACTTTAGTGTATGGTTTACCAGTAAAGCTCAAGAAAGGAAAATATGTTAGATTATTTGTATTCAGTTTGCATCATGAAGAGTAAAAGATACAGGTGAAGTTTTAAAGATGAAGAACCTTCATAGTGAACCTGCAGAATCACTTTAACATATACTAATTCAGGGCACGTTAGAAGTTTATTCTGTTTCTGTCAGTTTTCATGGAAAATAAAACATTTTCAAAATGGACTTAAATGCATGCACTTTGTCTGAGTCTCTTCCCACATTTTGGTGCGTATTTACTTGAACAGTCTTTAACTATTTTTTTTTTTTTGGCAGGCAGCGTACTTGCCGTTACTACTGCAGATCCATATGCCAATGAGAAAGCCAACCGGTTTGTAGGCATCTGCATTCAAAGAGGAGGAAAAGGACTTGGCGCTACCTTTGTCCTTCGGAACGTTATAGAAGACCAAGGTGGGTTTTTAACTGTGGTAATTATGCTAGAAGTGGTAAGCAAAAAATGTTGAAGTTGTATGTGAAGGGTATCTGGTGTAGAAAGAAGAGGATGACAATAGATTAAAGTGAAATCGTGAGTCTACCTACTAGGGGATACTGCAGGTTTAAAACTGTATACAGAAAGATGTTGATGTGCTATATATTTGAAGGCATGGAACTGCTTAGTAATTTTTTGTCTATATACTTAGTGATTTTTAGATCTGTATTCTGAGAAGACTGAATGTGATCCACTGTGGTTGTGCTTATATTTGAGCCTGGGCAGTCTACTGCTAGCCATGTAAATACTAGCCCAGTTTGAGCGCTGTGTATTTGCATGAACCAGGGCCATACGTGTGAACTGTTTAACAAGCAACAGATTAGCAGAGTTTTATAATAGGTTCATATTCTGGTTTATGACAAATTGGGGGGAGATGCAAATATTGATGTTCTGAGAGCAAATATGAAAGGGGTGGGTGTCTATATATACGCTACACATACAATGAGATAGTAACAGCCATTGTGACCAAAAGGGAGTAAAGTTTAAAACCCAAGCTTGTCTTCCTTAAATTCAAGCCATTCAATGTCTCTTAAGCCGTTCTGTTACCAAAGACTTGACTTAGAAAAGAAATCTGCATTTGCCTGTGCAGACACAATGCACGTGTACAATCAATCACATGTGCACACAGCACTGTATTCTATTGTAGTTCTCTGATAAGTAAAAATCAGCTCTTGAATAATACAGGAATGTGTAACACTGAAGAAATACTAATTTGGTGTTAGTATTTCTAATGAAGTTGGTTCATTAAACCAGACTTTCTCTCTCAAAGGTGTTGAAATATGTTATGAACTATACAATCCTCGAATCCAGGCGATCGAGGTTCTGAAGCTAGAAAAGAGGCTGGATGACAACCTGATGTACCTGCGAGATGCCCTCCCTGAATACAGTACTTTCGATATGAATATGAAACCTGTGTCTCATTTAGACCATGAAGAAATTCCTGTAAACAAGGTAGGAGCCGCATGTTTCAGAGGGAAAGCGGAGGATAATGTAGGTAACTTCCATATCTGACYGATATCCTGGAAGGCCGTTAAACAGCTCTCCACTGCATTAGGTACCGGAGTGACAAAAGTATACAAAATAGGGCAAGTCTTTATGCCATTTCTATAGTGAAAGAATGTTGAGAATGTAAATATCTACCATCCTCAGTAGTTAATTTTGAAGACATGCAAGGAGTAGCGGCCTCCACGTGCCTCTATATAACACTGTGCAGAGAGGAAAGCTTTTCTTACAGAAACCTTATTGTTAACGTTGTCACTGAGTTGGGAGCGGTAGGTGTCAGGAAAGAAGGTAAGATTGGAAGAGTCAGCTAAAATCCGTGTCTTGGAGAAGACCCAGAAACCAGCAGACCCTGTCAGAGTGGTGTCTGGTAACTCAGTAACTTACAGTGGTCATTCCTCCCTTTCCCTATCATGCCACTTTTCCTTTTCTTTAATAAGGAACAGGAGTAGAACYACAAAAGATGAGTTAACTTCACTTTATGTGTCAATTTAAGGACTGTGTAATAAATCAGGACTGTCAATTAAAAAAGTTTTACAAGATACTATGACAACAGTCATGTGGACACAAAAAATTCCTTTTCTCCTAACAGTGTAAAGTAGTAGTTCTTCAACAAACTGACAAATTGGTCTGTTTTCCCTTCCTTTCCTTCTGTTAGAGCAGCAGTTGTCTCACCTTTTGCTAAGCTCACAATCAAAATTTTGATTTCTTCATACCTTTTTTTTTTTAATCTTTCACCCTAGCTGCAGGTACGAATGAAACCTAAACCATGGTCAAAACGGTGGGAAAGGCCAAAATACAATATAAAAGGAATAAAGTTTGAGCTACCTGAAAAAAAAATGAAAGAAGCACAGAAGTGGAGCCAGCCATGGCTAGAGTTTGATATGCTGCGAGAATATGATACTTCAAAAATAGAGGAGAAAATCTGGAAAGAAGTGAATGAAGAGCTTAAAAAATAATAATGGTTTTTGCAGTCTAGGAATTACTGAGAAAATTAATACTTACTTTGAATTTACTGTATGGATTATCACTTGTCAAGTTTTGTATATATACATAGGCAAAATACACAATAAAGTTAACCTTTCCAGAAAACTTCAAAGTGTACAAACTTTTGTGGTTGAACACTAACTTTCTGTTCCTGAAAACAGCCACTCCTTTTTCTGAGGAGCATAATGCTATGTTCACCTCTTCTCCAGAAATGAGAAGCCTCCTTTTTTAAATTACAGTTCACAAGAGGGGTTTGCATGACCCATTCAGGTCAGTTGTGTCGTCACGTCCAACTGTAAACCTAGCACTGCCAAGTCCACCACTAAAGCATGTCCCTAAGCGCCACGTCTACACGTCTTAAATACCTCCAGGGATGGTGACTCAACCACTTCCCTGGGCAGCCTGTTCCAATGTTTGACAACCCTTTCAGKGAAGACATTTTTCCTAATATCCAATCTAAACCCGCCCAGTGCAACTTGAGGCCTATCATTTGTTAGTTGGGAGAAGGGACYGACACCCACCTCACTCCAACCTCCTTTCAGGGAGTTGTAGAGAGTGATAAGGTCTCCCCTGAGCCTCCTCTTCTCCAGACTAAACAACCCCAGTTCCCTCAGCCGCTCCTCATAGGACTTGGGCTCCAGACCCTTCACCAGCTTYGTTGCTCTTCTTCAGACACGCAGTAATGCTGATCTGCCAACAGAGAAGCAAATACAAATGCTCTGAAATCAGTTTTGAAGAACTGAGCCAGTTTAAGCCAAATCATGTGAATTAGCGTAAGGTTCATGATGATGTGCTCAYGAAGTGTCAGAGCAGGTTCTCAATACCAGGACAGCTGGTTTCATAAAATTGTATTTCCGTAGTAGAAGCACACAGGGGTTCTGAGCTCAAGTGTTAACTGCTTTCCCATGCTTACAAGTAATCTTTCTTCCAGAAAGAAACATCTACAGAGCTAAAYTGTGATAGAACATCTATTATATGTTTATAATAGCACAAGGCTGGTTGCTTCAGGGGAGATYTTTAGCTGGGATGAGACAAAGGAGAACAAGAGAGAAGCAATGAGATCGTGAGCTTGTGGTGATTGCTGATCAGCCATGGCATTTTTGTTGGCATTCTGAGAGGAAAAGCAACAGAAATTCACCATTATTAGAAAGCAGGATTATGCAACGTAACTCATAACTCCTGAAGGTAATGAAGGCTAATGGTGTCTGAGGTTTTTTCATACTTCTAGTAACATTGTCACATGTTAAAGAATTGAACTGTCGGAGTCATTAACACAGCAAAATATTTTTACTTTATTTTCAAAATAAAACCATTATTTTAAAAGTCATCTTTTGTCTGTAACACTGATCAAAGCTATTTACAATTAAAATATTTTACAAAAATATATTTTTAACTTAAAAAATATAAAGGAAATCATATGGATTAAGTCTGCAAGAATTAAATTCTAGTKACTGTATTTCTCCAAAATCTGGGACAAGTAAACATACAGAGTCTGCGATGCACTACAGTTTCTACAACAAAGTATCCTTGTTGTTCTATAACACTATTTATTGCAAATATACAAAGTTATAAAACATTAGAAATCTAATAAGGGTATGGTGAAGTAAGGTTCAGTAGATCTTACTGGGAAGCAAAAGGAAGACTCTCCTAGAGTTTCAGTTACCAGACAGTAACTGAAGTTGTTCTTCTGTTTCTCATCAAGATTTCTGTTATTAAAAGCCCGATAAAGCGAGATGTGTGACAATTCCTGCTGTGCACAGATGAGTTAAGTCTGCATCACTCAAGYACAAAAGTACGCACATCAGACAGTATCTTCCCGACGTGTTTGCTCTCCCCCAGACGTTCCCCTGTGCAGCTCCTACCCCACTGAACCCACATTTACCATCAATAAACATTCATCAAACTCCTTACCTGCACGCTGACTTCTCATTTCTGTACCAGGGTCAAAACCCCTGCAACATTACGAGTTCTTTTTCACTAGGGACAGCTTAACGATAACCCTACCAAAATCACTCAAGTTAGAAGAGCTCAACGACTGCTGAGTCAGAGTGGTATTTAGCAATGTAATACTGAAAACAGCCTGTAAAGTTGGCTACTTGCTAGCAGCGATAAACCTTACAGGCACTCACTCTCTTTCCAGGAATCCTTCCAAAAAGGATAAAGCAATAAAGCGTTGTCATACATTTTAGGATGCCTGAACCATCGCTTTACTTTGACAACTGTAACTTCTAAAAAGACTCCTTAACCTAGGAGTAGATGGCAGTAGAAGACATTCGGAAAAAAAAAATCAAGTATTTAACAGTAAGACAGCGATTACCACTACATCTTTGAGTAAGAAGGGTCCACTAATTACACTTCATATTAGAACTGTTTTCGTGTTAATACCAGGCTTGTCTCAGAAATATAAATGTTCCTTCAAAAATTTCCTATTTCCCAATCATGGATTTAAGGTGTTCAAGTTTGTACTCTTCAATGAAGTCTTCAACAATATGCAGAGCTTTGACTTTCACCAGCAGGAGAAGAACTTCTTTTGTTTCATCACTATTAAAAAAAAAAAAAAGTTTTATACAGCAGCACTTCTATGTACCTGACTTTTAAGTACGCTTTATGTTTATTAATTTTAAAAAGAGTCAGGTACCTCTCCTTGGCCGCTTGTCATCAGGTGACCTTGGCTACACTGATCACTAACAGTACCCAACATCTAGCGCCTCAAACTATCACATTAAACTAGAACTGCAGAAGCGCTGCTTTGCATTATGGACTCCATCGTTCGTTTTATCTATATATGCGACAAGAACATCCTTGAAAGTGTCAAATATGTGAGACTTAGTAGTATTTAACACAAAGTATACGAGGAAGTGCTTGAATCTCAAGGAAAGCCTTATCTGTTACCTGTGGCTATTCTTGTGTAGCGTACGGGCACATTGCAGCAAGTGCTGGCAGAAGTTCAGTAATTCAGGGAGAGTTGATCCACTTTTAAGATCTTGGAACCACCTTTCTGGGAGGCACGCAACCACCTGTTCACACAAAAAAATATTTGGAAAGGTTTAAAAAGAAAAGTCTTTCAATATAACCAAGTCACATCACTTCTGACAGGGACTTTTCTTTTTGGCAGGTTCAGTCATTATTAGTAGTATGTTTTTTCTTTGAAACCAAGATTGACTATCCCTTCAAGTAGTTATTCTTAAGAACCTATGGACCAATGTTTGCTCTAAAATGCTTTTATGCACCAAGGTCATTAAAAAAAAATTTTAAATTTTAAAATTTTAAGTGTTGTTTAAAATTCAAAATTTTTAAATATTCCATCTTCAGTCTAGACCCCTCTTCATGAAAAAAAGCTTTTAGCATACACCCTCTTYCAATGTACATGTTATCTTTTACCTTATTACACTTTTCTATATTATCCGGCCCTGGTGGTGTGTTTAAGAGGTTCAGAAGAAGGTAACGATTCAGCAACTTGCTCAGTCCCAAATCACGGACCGTATCTTCTTGTACAATGCCATCCCAAAGAAGAACATTGGAGAGCAGCTGCAGAAATGAAGAAAGAGAATATGCATACTTGGTGGCTAGAGGTGTGCTAAAACACAATATTAAAAGTTTTATGTTTAAAAAAAAAATACATAATATTATGTCCATCCAATTTAAGTACTCAAAACCCAGGATTCACTCTCTCCAAATTTACTGTCAGTTAGCCACTAATAAGCTGCATATAGTAAATAATCTTATCAAGTAGGATTAATTAATTTTACATGTGCATATGAACTGTACCCTAATATGTGTATATATGACCTCCCAAGTTAGGGAAGACCATTTAACCCTTCTAACAGGTTAACAATTTGCTAAGGCTCAAGTACAGAAGACGACTATGCTTTATTCTTTTCACAGAAGAGCTAGCAGTCAAATCGGAAAGCGTGAAAGAAGGAAAGAGTATTTAAGACACTCCCCCTACCAGAAATACAGACCAAGAACAAGCAGCATCCAATTCTAAGCAAACCTTCAGAGAATCCAAGACAGAAGTAAAAAAAAGTTACTACATCTGCTCAGGATAAGAAGGACTACACGCAGTCCCTCATAACACAAGGGAGGCTGGCAGCCACAGTTCATAGTAGCGTTTTTTTTTGTAGTTGATCTCAGTCTTATTAGGTACTGAGAGTTTTCTTCTGTTGTCCCTATCACTCTAAATCCTTGTAATTGTTGTCATTTTTGAGTCTGATGTAAGAACATGACTATTTTTTCCCTTAACTCAGAATAGGTTAATTTTAAGGTAACTGTTAACCTTAAGGTGATTTACCCTCACAGACACAGCATGCTATCTTTGCAGTCACCAGTCAAAAAGCACTCACAAAGCCCACCACCTTTGCACATTTCTCTGGAGTATCTGATGGGACGCTTCCATGTAACTGCATGAGTGACTAAAACATAGATCAAAGGAAAAGGAGTGCTTCCACCGGCCAGCATTAATCAGGAAAGTACACAGCATAGTAACAAGAAGCATGTTTAAGCCCTGAAGCTTAAACTGTATCTACACTAGGCAAGTCAGGCCATACCAGGGTACGCACACTGAACTTCCATCATCTGTACCTTTAGAGTTAGAAGAGTTAGCATTAGAARAGTTCCTGGCTCACTTCTCACCCAAGCCAATTAGTATTCTTCCATACAATTTCTGGGCATGATTTAGAGGCCATTCCTAATAAGCATTGTGAAGATGGCAACACATTTTGAAAGACAGGGTTTAATAGCATGAATGGGGGGCTACACAATGGCAGTGGGTCTCAGCGCCAGAGAGCAGTCTCAAGCACAGATGAGTTACACTAGTCTAAGTATTATGTAGGTCCCAAGAGTTTAAACACAGATTGAGTTGCAGTACTATTTACCCTGGGGTGACTGAATTCACGCCTCCACTCCCGAAAAAATGATGTAACAACTATTCAACAGATACACAGAGCAAGAACACTTTAAACTACTCTCCATTATCACCCCTTCAAAGACGACCACTGTGACAGTGAAGATAGAAATCAAAAACTAAAAGGAGAAAACTTCGATCTGCAGGAGAAAGCACCCAGGTCTGACTTCCAGGAAAACAACAGGAAGCATATGCAGGGCTAGGCATTGTGAATAGCAGGGGAACTGCAATACTGTCTGGGATTTTAATGGGGTTTTATGCATCTAAATCTCATCTTTAGTAAGAATCCAAATCTTCTACTAGAGGAAACACATCTTAAGTAGGAACTGAATCACAGGCATTCAGGAATTCCCAACTCAGCACCCCGAAAGTAAACTATACTGATGTGCTTATATGAACACGCAGTGATTATATTCTACAATAAGGGTTAGCATAACTAACGCCATTTTAYAAGGCAAATGGCCATTCTCTGTGACTGAGCTGGTCACATATTAGCCCCCTTCCCCCATCATCAGGCCCTGAAGGTCCTGTGCACCAAGTAGATGAACCAAACAGATTTCTTCTTCCCCTCCCTGTCAACCTCAAAATTCCTGGGCGCCAGGCTGACTACTCCCCTCCATACCGGCCTTGAAGGTCCCAGGCACCCGGCCAGCCACGTGGTAGTGATGATCCCATCACAGAACAGGGGAGCATAACAGCACACAGAGCACTGTCTATAAAATCAAGCAGTTACAAGTCCTAAGGGGAACTTGCACCAGAACTGCTGCTGGACAGGTGGCCAGGGACACCTCCACTGTCCTCTGCTTCCTCCAAGGATTGAGTGACTTGTATTCTTTGACATGTTTCTAGTCTAGATTATGACTGTTATATTATTGATACTGCAAGCCAAATACTAAGATTTGACCCCACCTGCAGAGGGTCCAAGTGATTAGGAACCATAAGCTAAGCTGTGCTATAAATTCTGTGCTATGCTACTTATAAAATTGCGCTACACTGATCATAAAATACGATGCTATGCTGATCATAAAATTCTGTTAAGAAAAAAATAAAGCTTTAATTGTACCTACAATTTAGTGCCATCATCACTCTGCCCAGGATCCCCAAAAGAACCTGTCTGTACCCGTAGTGTCGGGTGACAACCTGTTAGCAGAGTGGCAATAACTAATTAATATGATGTAAGGCCAACAGGCCTGGCTGACCCACTCAAGGAAAACAAATGAACCAGCAGGAACAGATGGTCAGATCAAAGTCTCTTRCAGAAGATGTGCCAGCTGGGTAAATAGAAATAAAGCGTTCATTCATAGTTCATTCTTAAATCATCACATGCAGGTTGCACAGAGAACACATCCTTCACTGAGAAAAATGGTTATCCATCCTAATAAAAATGTATTCTCTCCCAGGACTCAGACTTGCCTGAAGATATGTTTCCTGACTGACTGCAAAATATTTTTTTCACTAAAATGAATTTCAAAGAAAAAAACAGGTATATTTTCTCTACCTTAACAGCCGACCAAAACCGTCTTTCTTGAAATTTTGAACATAGTGATGATTTGTCTTCCACAGCGCTAGTCATGGAAAGAAGAAAAAAGGTAAAAGAAGGATTTATTTTTTGTTTGCTTTTAAAAGAAGATAAACAGACAATTGATCTCTTAAATACTGATGAATGTTAATTCTGGCATTCTTTCAGCAGTGGCAGCCACAATCAGAATAAAGGTCTAGGAAAACAGCTGTCAATTTGAACCCATTAAATACAACTACTATGAAATAAGTTCCAATAAAATAAGCAACTGGAAACACCTGTGTCTACACATCATGGATTCAGATCAAAACAGCATTGCTTAGAACCAAACATCCTACACCAGCTTTAGCAAAGCTTCTCTCCTAGCTGTATCTTAACCCCATGTCTCCCAGACACCCATTCATTCCCGTCTTTAAAATAGTGCCTGGTAATAAGTATCAACAACATAAACCCTATTTTAGGAGTGACAGGAGGAATCAGGAGACACACACACACACGTGACACCACACCACCCAAACTAACACAGGCCCTCAGATATAAGTTGCTATGCTAAAACCAGACTGTGGACCTCATATACTGGAAAGCTTTTGGTTACAGGAACAAAAAAACATTTAGAGTTACCCTTATTAGAAAGGGTTCATAAACAGGAATAAGGCTTCATAACCTTTCCTATAATAAAACAGTAGAAGGCATGTTTATTCCATTAGTTGTTAATGGATGTCTACAATATTTCATCTACAATCTATGGGGAAGAGGGGTACAGGGATTTAAAAAAAAAAAAAAAAAGTTTAAAAAAGTCCCAGAGTCAGCTTACCTTTTAGGATACAGAGGAATAAAGACATCTTCCTCTACAGATTTCTTCATTCTTAGGACAACCATGTTAATCAAATCCTATTTAAAAAGAATTATTAATGTGCCCTCACAAGAAAGACTTCATCTTCCATTTATAACAACTTCAATGGTTATTTTGTTCATCTAGAAGTGCAATATGCTAATTAGAGCTAAGTACAGTTGCCACTTGTATATAATACACACTAAGACCATGAATATACTAAAAACAGTAGACAAATCACAGCTGTAATTATCTATAGGGATAACCTACAGGATTTTTTTTTTTTTAAAAAGATGAAGTTATTTCCCTAAGTGAGGCCTTTTTCTACATGTTAATTTGCAAGGTAGCCGGAAAACTGTATAGATTAACAACAAAGTAAGTTATGCACATAGATCTCCACAGAAAGCTGTGAAATTCTATGTAAAAAAAAAAAAAAAAAATCACCATAGCTAGGATAGTATGCGTTTTTAGGCAACATGCTTTTAGGTGCCATAGATTGCCACCTACCTTTTTTTTAAAGCCTTTTTATTTATTTATTTAAAGTTCTGGTTTACTTTACTTTCTGTACAAACGGTACCTTGCCTAAGGTCAGTTGTACCACTTGACTTCAAGGTACAGTTTCAAATCAGCAACCTTTGGAAGGCTCGGTTGGAATGCATAAACATTTTCTTAAAAATACTTCTTTTCATACTCAGGGCCTAAACATCCATCCCATGTCACCAGTTTTATACTAGATAAACCTCCAGATTTACATCAGAATAAAACCAGAATCAGGCTGAAGAAGGGCATGCTAGAGTGACTATGTGTATAAAAGTAATTATTGAAAGATTGCTAAGATTACGAAGTAGTCTTTCTCCTAGTCAATTAATTAACCTTTGGGGATTTTCAAGTTTTAAAATTCTAGGTCTATTTTATAAATAAAAGCTTAAGGAGTTGACCACTGCAGCATTATTAGCATTTAAAGCTCAAATTTTGAAAGATAATTAAATGCAAATCTAAATTCTAACCATTGTTTGCAGTGAAGCAAGATTAGATCTACGATCAGATTCTTGATAGGTACAGGCAGAATTTTTCTAGAAACAGGAGCTAATTTCTGCTGCCAGAGTGTCCCATCTCCCATCATCTTCAATAACAAGAGCATCAGAGAGCTGGAAGTTTAACTGTTAAATCTTCTTAATATGAAGTGACAAAACAAACAAGTGATCAGAACTGAACAACTTCAGGACAATGTTCTAAGCGCCCACAGGAGCACGCACAGAAAGCACACACAGTAGATGAAGTTCTCCCTTCCCCAATACCACAGGAGCTTTTACCTCTTTTGCTTGACTGCATTCATTTCTGGAAAGGACTTGTTTTTCAAAGATGTTACTGCAAAGCTGTACAAGGTTCTTCGTCTGTGAAGTAGACAAAGGATCCCACATGCTCTTTACAAATGCTGAAAAAAAAAAATAGGAATTTATTGCATTCACAATATGCACGTAGTTATCCACTCTAGTTTCAAGGCATTACAACGTAACAGAAGTAAACATATAAAAAGCTAAGCTTCTCACAATAATCTTAAAAAGAGGCTACCTCAGCCTCACTCTGTGGAACTATGAAATCACTACATCTGGAGCACTATTATATAACTAACATTATTCGATAGCTATCACTTTTATTTAAGGTTTGATTGCCTAGCTGCAATGAACATTTTCAAGACAATCTTACTATACCTGAAATTTTTGGAAGAATAGTTTTTTCAATCACTCTAGGCAAAACTTCTTGATCAGGATCATCATCCCTTTTTGATTCAGATACATTTTTGGCATCACTGAATTCTTCTATAGCTCTGAACCAGGGCATGTCTTCCAACTCTGTGAAATTCTGCTGAAAGATCATTCCTGTTAGCTGTTCAGCTGGTCAGGATTAAAAGAAAAGCTCCATCCAGTGATACCACAGATTCCCACTTAATTTCAGACCCACCCTCACCACTGAACAGGCCAAAACAGCAAGTCAGGAAAACTAGATTTAAAGCTAGAATTTAAAGGGTGGGATTGTTAAAGTGTCTTCAAAGAACTCAGGAGAAGAATTCTTTTTACAAGGGGTGTTGCAAAAGGGACTGGAGGTAAGGGGAAAGGAGAAAGTTAAGAAGATTCCAACCGCACGCTTCAATTTCTGAGACCAGCACAGTATCTTTCTATTCATTTCTAATGCACTGTGCTATGTATAGAAAAAAATCTCATTTTTCATATTAATACATAATACACAAAAACACATACAATTTTTGAAGAAAACAAAGTCAGCTGATGCACCTACCTCAAGAGGATTCCAATTTATTAACTGAACTCTGATCAATGGATTTAATAGCTTAGGCAAGCAGAAACTGATATAAGCATCACAGTAAGAGTCAGGAAACTTCGCTTTCCATTCCTGGAATTTCAACAGGATTTTTCTGATGTCACAAAAATCTGCATGTACATCTTCAAAGACTTTCCTACTATCCTCTAAAACGTTATCTATGGATAATATTCATTGGGAATAAAAAGAAACAATCACAGAACTTATTGAAGCATAATCTGAAGAGTTYATGCATCTATAGGACATAAGAAATATCTATGTGATAACTGCATTTGTCATTTATCTTTGACACACCTGACACTGAAACGGGTTTTAAAACCGGCTCCCTGGAAAACCCAGTTTCAGAAAAAAAATACTGTCAGAAGGCCAAAAAAGGCAAGTTTCTTCACGATCTATTCCACAGATTTATACAACCACTAGGTTTCAAACTTTATACCACAGTGATAAAATTTCAGACATGAAAACCYTTCTGCTGTTATCTGGTGAAAAGGTATTATGCCTTTCCCTGCTCCTCTTCATCCATTCATTCAAGATAATTAACACACCAACCTTTAACTCACTCTGTTTTCAGAAAACAAATTGATTATACAAAACACATTGTAGCACTGCATTGAGTACTGTCAGATCAGCTTTGGCATAATCTGAAAGAGCTTACTTCTAGTTGAAACAGCCACGTGTAATGCCACCACCACATAACTCATACCAAAAGAAATCTACAACTATACACCTATTCYTCCCAAGTTATTAGTCAGAACTGCCTGAATGCATTTCTTTTCTATAGTGTGTAACTAAGAACATATAACTCAAATGAAGTATTTCTTCACCTTTCCTAACAAAAACAAAAAAAACAAAACAAAAATTAAAAAATATCAGAAAGAGATTTTGTTCTAGCGCATCACAATAAGACTGTCACCAACCTTTGCTCTTCTGGAACTCAGTCACCTCTGCCGGAGTCAGCTCATCATCACTCGACATGCCTTCATGGTGATCAGCTTCTCCTGAACACTCTCTCACTTGGCGTCTGCAAGTCCTGTATTTTGTAATGAACTCRGATGAGTTATCCTCCCCTTGTATGCAGAAGGAAGCTTAATGAAAAATAATCCRACTTCAAAAAATGTACTAAAAGCAAGCTGTGAGAGCGACAGCCTAAGGAAGCGCAGTCAGGGACCAGTAGTAATTACGTAACCGTAAGGACACAGAAACTGTGAAAGAAGGAGGGGCTGTGGGAACCGACATAAAAGAGGTTAGAGCAACGTCTCTGATCTCCCCTATGAACCATGTAATAACCTTCACTTCACYTCATTCCCGCTGATGGGGCTCATAACTCATCCCACCTGGAACACTAAACATCTAGCATGGTACTGGACACTGTCTCTGACAGTTTCAGTGTACAGGAAACTACTGAGCTCTCAGTCTGATGCCTCAGTTCTGGATCACCTGTGCAAGAACCCACATAAAAATTGTGATAGCACCCAAGTGCCAGTTGGGCTCAGAAAACTATTGCCATGACACCAAGAATTGTAACAGGCTGCAAAATCAATAGCTTGCATCTCTGCCACAGGAAGATGATATATGATATGAAAATGRTATGTATAAATAATTTCATACAGTTATTTACATCAACTAGCACAAAGGTTAACTGCTTCAAGTGGAATTCCTTATTGTATCATTTTTCATCCACTAAAACRCCAACGTCCTTGCCACTTCAAAGTACAGTTATGAGTTGAGACACCAATGCAATTGAAAAACTTTCAAAGCTCCCAATAACTTTGGGAAAAAAAAAAAAAAATCAGTAGCAGCCTCTTAACACTATAATATCCAAAATGTAGTATCTGGCCTACACTGATAGCAGGGGAGGGGCTAGATATAGCTTTGCTTCACTCACCGCCACCCCCCCCCCCAGCAGCAACAATACTGCCTGACTTTTTTTGCTATCTATACAATAATACAAAAATATATTTCTGTATAAGGTCATAATTTCATTTATTACAACAGGACAGAAAAAGCTTCTGTCGTATAGTTTTGTAAATAGCCTCACTTAAAGACTTGTTAATTTAAAATAACAAGATCTATTAGTATTCAGTTTCAAATCAACATGAAGAGAATGACATTAACAAATAGATGGTTTCCAAGTACTTTGAGTTTTGGAAAGCAAATACTTTTTTTTTTTGTGTAATCTCATTTAGTAATCCTACAGGTTTACATTCTCACTGCGTAAGTGACAGAAAGCCAGTGTACAGTACATTTATCAGAGTTAAGCACACATATACATAATACCTACCTTCGATGTTCACACATTTCCAGAAGCTGTGTCTTCTCATCACCTTCCAATCCACCATTAGTTGGTTTGTCATTCCCACCTATCAGAAGACAGAAACAGCCAAAAATAAAATGGTATGATTTTCAAGTTCCTATTTTCTCAAACAGAAAACACAGATTCCCCTTCTATTGTTCTTCATTTGGAAAATAGCCAAAGAAAAATCAAACCTCCTAATCAAAACTCTAACAGTCTCCAGAGTAACGCACAGTAAATATTACTTGTTAACTGCATATAGGCAGATGTGGTTGTTCCCTTATCGCAGCTGATGAAAAGGTGAGTTTGATGACATTCCAGTCAACGCTCATTGCTTCCCAATCCTGGAAAAGGAAGTTAGCGGCTTCCACAGTAGGTCCTTAGCAGTGTGAAAGGCAAGCACAGGGACCTACCCTCGTCCTGTATGCCAAAAATGAAACCATGTAATAAATTAGAGTAACTTTTGAGGTCCGGTTCCAACATTGTAATGGAAGTTAAATCCCTGATTTACACTATTCAAAGTCATTTCATTTAGATTTCAAGACTAGTCAGCTCCCCGCTGTTATCTGAGTGGTCACTGACTGTGTGACCCCAATTACCCCTACTCTGATTCTTGAGTCCAACACGTAGTAGAAACTAGAAGCATTTTCTAGTTGGGCCATTCATTTGCATCACTATTAGCTGGCTGATATGTGCACAACATGCCAGAAAGAAAAAAGTGTACTACTACTGAAATATTATCATAGAAGAAAAAACAGCCTTTCCACTGTGTTAAATACAACTAGGAACATAAAAAGCAATTAAAAGCGCTGTTAAATATCCAAGTACAGTCTCATCTGTAATGAGCTGGAAGTAAAATCATTTTAATGGCAACTATTATGGCACTACCTTTTTCTTCTTAACACCTGCTGTCAGTCTACCACACCATTTTATAAAATCGTAGCTTTCTCTAATCAGCAGTTTATCCTGTGTAGTGAGAAGACTGAACCCATATGATTAGTAGTTACCAGAAACTGGTGCATCTGGCCTCCATCTGTTCCCAGCAGCTCCAAGCATATTGTTCTTAGTTTTGCCTCAACAGTTTTAAAGGGTGTGGGTTTGGAGGTTTGGGCTGTTGTTTCTTTGGGTTTTTCTGTTTGGTTGGTTTTTTGTTTTGGTTTTGGTTTTTGTTTGTTTGTTTGTTTTTTTTAAAAAAACCAGCAGCAGCTAAAGATTCACACGGCATATAAGCAATACATTGGTGTGGAAATAAAATATGAGAAAATTGTAATAATTTTTCCTAGAGTGACTGAAAAACATTTTTTAGATAAAACCCTTACACAAAATGGCTTCTTTCTTCATGTCCTTCCCTTCACCTAAGTGTCACCTCCTAGTTTGAAATCTCCATTCTGAGCACACACATAGCCTTAAAGACACGCTCATGTAAGTGATGTTGCCAAGTAAACACACTGCTTTTTCACATATTCACAGAATCGCATAATAAGCAAGCTTTCTCCAACTTAAGACCTACTAGAAAACTGACTCCGTTTTTTTTTTTTTTAAATATTGACGGGAAATTGCTGAGTTGAATAACTAAAAATTGACAAAGTACTTGGTCATGTTATGTTCACTATTAAACCCTTACTAAGGTAAGGATTTCAATTGAKGTATAGTAGAGCACACCCACTAACAATGGGAAAGGGAAAGGAGATCAAAGGTGAAAATTAAAAACTTCATCCAAAAAGTAACTATATTTCTGCTCAAAGAGTGAATGTTTCAACAGGAAAATAACTTCTAACTTCATACTAACTTGTCAGATGCTGAATATAAGCAGATTCATTTTTCAGCTCATCTTGCCTTCGTTTCAATACTCTCGTGGCTCGTTGCTGAAGTAGTACATGTACAGCCAATTCTAGATCATTAATGTATTTCAGCTGAAATATAGTAAACAGTAATCAGGTYTTCAATTAATTAAAATCCCAAAAGAATGAACAAAAAACAGTTTCCGTGGGTTTTCAGTATAGCCGTGAAATTAGAACCAAAGTATCATAGATTGAAAAGTAAGTTCCTGGTCATTGRAGTTTTTCAGGCTTTTTTGTAAGGCTGAAAAACACAAACTAAATGCCAGTTGCTCATCAGAGGACTACCTAAGACTTCATACAAAAGGGCTCAACAGGACATTATTGGTGCACTCAGTTTGCTTTTGAGCCACTAGCCATTAAAGAAAATGTATTCATTAACTAACATTTGTTCTCTTTGAAGTTACATAAAGAAATTCACAACTGCAATGCAATTAAGTGACATAAATTAGATTTGATAGCACTATCTGTAGAGGATAACAGCAGTTTACTTTCACTGAGGCCAAACTTTAGGCAGCTCCTCCCCCTCTCCCAGTCTTCATCTTTTTAAATACACAAGGTTTGCAGTTCAGGAAACAGATGCAGCCGATAACGTAGACAAATCCTTACAGAGCTCTGCTAACTCAATCCCAACTCGAACCTAACACGAAATCCTTACTCAGGGTTACATAACAGAGGTAGTAAAGACATTTTGAGAGATCACARAAGTGAATTTAAGCACCACCTCTCATTCAACTTCAGTGCACTCTGGTTACTAGACCTGCAGAAAACTCCCTCCAATAACATTTTGTTTACATCCAACATAATCTAGGTGAGATCACAGCTCAAGTCAGTACACCTATACTAGCCTGATCATCACTTCAGATGAGGGTTGATTTGTTTTCCCTACATTTTGTTTCCTGTTACATTAAAATTTCTGATAGAATTGATTTTTAACTGAGTGCTGTCCCTCATCATTTCCAAACAAAAACACCTCATCTTTCATTGACAGAATGCACCTTTACCATCTTAAAAAAAAAAAAAAAAGGGGGGGGGGGAAGATTAAAATATACATACTTTTTCATTCAAACAGTTTATCAAGTTTTCTACATATGTTTTCATGGCCCTGTAGAATTTGTAATTCAGAGCTGCATCCGAAGACTTCTCTAACTCCTGGACACTCATCTTCGAACTTTCAATGTCCTCCATATATTTTTCATACTCCCTCTGGTGGGCACGGTGCACATCCTGTAATGATGTTATCCTAAAAAAGAGAAACCCAGACAACTAAAACTACTGCCAAGTTAACAGTTGATACATTCCAAAACATTTTTCCCATTATAATCACATACAAAATCTTTGCCTGTGCTAATAATAGTACTTGCATTTGAGCTAAGAAGCGTYGAAAGATTTATCCACACCAACATTTGCAGAAGCATGGGGTGTGGACAAGCATCATGCTTTGGAGACTCAAATGTCACTTACATGGTGCTAGTTTTGAAAGCACCACTGACATTTTACCTAGATTCCCCAAAACACCACTTCCCAAAAAACATAAAAAGCCAAATTTTGTGRTATCACATTAAATGGATTCTACCCAACATAATCTGGGGAAAACTACAGCTCATGTCAGCATGTCCATACTGGTTTAACGTAAGTTGCATGGATAGCAGTACCTATAAGCATTCACCATGTGCTCACTACTAAATACAAACCAACTGAGGACTCTTGCTGCTAGTAGGTAATAAAACCCAGGAACCTATGTCTACAGCTGTCACTAACTATTAGATAGGTAGCACAGGAATGTTTACATATGTTACAACTCTGCTTCCTCTTTTTTTTTTTTCCCCTTCCCTGCTTACATATCCCAAGTGACTGCTCAGCTTGAGCAAGCCTGTAACAGAACCAAGAAACAGACCACAACTTATTTCACTTCCCTGAAGCAGGGAACACTTTTCCATGAAAATAATTGAACTAAGCTATTGTTCTCTACTATGCCACAAGTTTAAAAAAAAAAAAAAAACAAACACCACACTATTTCAGCTTTTATCATGTTAAACACATCTATAAAGTTTACATCAAACAGGTTCCCCCTCCCCTTCTTGCTATTTTCCGAATAGGTTTCCCACTCTTGATAGCCTTATTCTCATTTTTCTTATTTGATTCTGTACCTAAATTCCTACTTCATTTAACTCATTCCTTTCAGGTGATTATGGCAAAGAAAGCATACAATTCCACAAAAATATTTAGTCCAATTTAGTTGCAATTCTTTAAACAAGCAGGTGAATGATGGTCTGTACAAAGCAAAGCACATACAGAGAGAGCTCGGTGCAAGTCTGTAGCGCACATTTATGTTTCAGCTGTATAATGTTACTTGTCTAAACTTATCTGAACAGCTGCTTCCCACTGCCCTGAGAGATGACAGGGGATGGCTTACCTTAGGATGCCTGACCCCAGCTGTCCCTCTCACACATGTTCTTGGAGGTTCCCGCCTCCATCCCAGGACACTTCAGCTGCCCATACAGCAGCTGAACTGCTAAAGAAAAGTCACAGCCTGGCACATGACTAAAGAAAAAAATCAAGGCCGGTTCTAGTTTGCCTAAACAGGCTGTAGAGAATATACTGCTGCTTTAGGAAATACTGAGCTATTTTTGCAGCTGGTGTAAGAACCACCATAAGAGGGCTAGGATTGCCAGCTCCATCTGCCCTGGTTGAAGTTTTGCTTGCTGAGCAAACATAACATTGAACCAACGCTCCTGTAAAAAACTACTAGCAAGCATAAAAAGCTGCTGCCATTTAAATGAACTTACTCTCAAAAGTTCTAGTTGATAAAACACTCTTGAAAAGTCCAAATGCTCCCCTACAACAAAGCATTGCCAGGTAAAGTTAAAAATTTCTAGTACTCTACTAGACATCATAACAGGCATATTACACATAAAATAACAACCYCAAAATCCTCCAATACTCTGGAAAAAGAATAAGACTTCAAAACTGTCATCTCTCATTCTGCAACAAAAACTCAGACAACTCAAAAGTTAAGTTCATAAGAGCAGGATTTACCTTTCAGTCAGTCGCTTCTTCACAATTTCCAAGTTCACAGGTGGTAGAGAAACAGAGGGATCAAACTTTGGTTTAGCTGGTTGAGATTTACGCAGGGTAGCATCATCATAGGTTTCCTACAAGAATTTTAAGTGTTAATTTTCAGTATAAAAAACTGCATCTATGTTGTATATGTGCATAAACATATAAACAGCACGAAGTAATCCATAATTTAGGGTACACTTAAATTGCTGTCTTGGGCTGAAAAYATTAATAGCTTTCAATAATGCGTAACACTTCTATACTGACAGCTGAGACTTCGCTTGTATTAAGATTCTAAATATAAAATGTAGAAATAAACTACAGCCAAGCGGTGATGATAATACCGGATTTTACTCATACCTTGCTTTTTTAAAACTATTTGAATATATTTATGATAAATTATTTGCCATCTATTAGTCTTTTAATATTCTATTTTCTCATAGTAAACTTTCTGATTTCCTCCTCCCCAATAAATATGAATGCTACCTTCTGACAATGCCAGTGGCCAAAAGACAGATTTTTTCGTTCTGACAACTCAGCTTAACTGTAATTATAACTAAAAAAGAATTCCACTGAATTTTAGCTTATAAATTAAAAGACACTTTTCATTCTAAAACAGTAGAAGTTTGTATATTAAAATCTAGCCAAAATACAATTACTTGAAGCAATCAAGTCCATGACTAACAAGGCCTGCTACTAAAAATTATTGCAGTTTCCTGAACGGCAGAAATTAACAGTTTTCCAGAAACAAGTAGAGTATGAGGACCTAAGAACACCAAATCATATTGGATTTGAAATTCAGCAGCAGAAAGATGTAACTTTCTACCAGTCCTCTAACTACTTCCATTTAACAGGCAGAAATTTCTACAATTGTCTGTTCTGAAATAAAGAACTGGTTATTCAGATTTTCCTAGTCTGATCCAGAGTAGGTAATTCAAGCCAGAAACAAAAACCTCCAGCTTATCAGAAGATACACAGTTTATTTTTGCCAATTATTTACCAGAAAAAAAAAGAGGGAGAATTCCACTGAACTGTGAAAAGAGCTCTCAGATTGCCACCCAACAGAAATTTAGCATAATAAAAGAATAATTTTTGCTTTGTGACTTTTTGACATTTGTAGTATTTGCATACTCTTGCTTTCAAGATCCCTTGCACGGCAGCAAAAAATCAGGGTTCAGAATTTTATTCCCTGCTTTTCACAGTCTTCCATCACATACAGGTAGACAACAATACCCTGCTTCTGAACAGCTAGACAGAGATTACAGATTTTCATTATCATCTTCCCCTAATTGCCATTTCTCTTTAGAATTAGGGTGTAACTTCCTAAAAACTTCCTTAATGAGAGGGCAGGTAGGAGATATGACAGTACTCCGGAACAAGCTCTCTTGCCAATGAGCAAAAAGCATCTTCCAATGGTTAGGAAAGCACGTGTCACCTGAGAGAGTTTAATGGCTTTCTTTATTTGCTGTTCTTCCCACTTAATTTGTGCTTCATCTTCACTTGATTCATCACTCACAGACACTGGAAGTGAAAACAATCATTAGTAGACGTAATTACATCCTTTATCTATTTTTCCCCTCCCATGGTCTCCTCCTTCTAAAGCAACAATGGTTCTTCCAACCATTACTGAGAAGTGATACACACAAAAACCAGCAGATTAAAAAACTGTATATGGAGGACTTCCAAACTGAAAGGCAAGGAAGGCTTGGAAATGGCTAGTGGGATTTGTAGAATTCACACCAATGTTAATTTCCCCAACATACTGTTTCTCAGACAACTACTACTGCAGTACAAGGAGCACAAACATCTCATTTTTATATCTCAAAGCTGTGTATAATACATATAAATAAGAGTATAAGTACAGTTAGACTATAACACAGTGACATTATACACAGCAAATCCTTGAGTGCTCTAAAATGTATGCTCTACTATAGATACAAAAATATCTCTTTAGCATTAATTAGAATTGCAGAATCAGCTCATAGTTACACATTCCTTAAAACCCTTATTCAAATAATAAAGAAAACCGGTCTACAGCTCTGGTAAACCAGTGCTTCATAAACAAAACTAGCAGCTATAAGAGGAAAAAAAGCAATGGAAAAGCCACATATGCTTTGTGTGCAATAGGTTCGTTTACTTCTCAAGGGCTGGGTTGTCGGGTTTTTTTTTTTTTTCCCTTTTCAAGAACAGCCATAACATCAATGCAGGGAGAGCACAGGGAAGACCCGACCAGAAGCAGGAGACAGGATTTAGAAAACTTCAGTGGTACAGTTTGTCTTACACACCACAGCAACTTTATTCGCATTAAATGCTGTGCCTCCTATAAGGCAATTTTTTGCAGTCAACAAGGCCAAAAATAATCTTTTAAATGTTTCTCAAAGCATCCTGCACCACACATTAGTAAGACCTAAACCAGATTAACATCCCATATAAACAGCAAGCACCAGCTGTACAGCCTTTTGCCAAGACCCCTGAGGAGCAAAGCCTTGCGCTGCACTCACTTTTTACTGAGCAAGTTCCACATTCTTCCAGACATCAGTAAAACAAAGCCACAACCACTGGGAGAAATGGCACAAACTCACCCATGTGTTCAGTCATCCTCTGCCTAAGAGTTTTCATTTTAGGAACAAAATTGAGATTCTTCATATCAGACTCATCTTCRCTCTCTAAATCACTGCTTTCTTTTCTCTGACAGACCCAATGACTGTTTGAAACATCCAGTGGCAGATAATCAGCCTGTGTCCTGGCTAAGTGACGTTTCCTCCGAGCAGCATCAATACAAGCTGCACTGGGGATATTACCTGCATTGAAGAGAAAGAATCTAAGAGAAGAAAAAAAATCTAAGCAAAAGATTAAAAGCAACACCCTGTATCACTCCTGATGTCAATAATCACCACTGTTCAGGATCACTGTACAATTCTGAATATAGGACACAAGATATTTTTCTATTAAGCTTACCATGTTGAATATAAGCAGATGGAAAAGCRTCCTTAAAAAATGTCTCTCAGTCTAAAAACAAAGTTCAGACTTTTTTCTTTTAAATAAATTGCCATTCGTCTGTCCTCCTTTTTTCCATCTCCCCAAAAGATACCGGTTACTAAACTTACTGAGTTTACAAAGGAATCCAAAGTTTACAAATCAGACAGCACAAATGAGCTTAAATTTTAATCTCGTGAAGGCAAYTATGCATCGTTAAACAGGATTTTTTTTGCTACCTTTCTTTCAAAACCAATGGTCATAATTTCTGATCCATTTCCAAAATTAACACAAAAATACAACAAACATCCGCAACCAAAAATACTGGGGAACTGTCACTATTCTTTCAGAAGGGTAGCCCTGACTCAGCACAAATAAGATGCCTACACCTTACACAATTTAAGCCGAGTGGGATTCAACTCACCTACCTTGTCATGTACTTCAAGCAAAGAATGCTGTAAAATAACTTCCCTTAAAAAAAAAATATCCAGGAAACTAACCTGGTGATAAATCCTTCCTCCTCTGTGGAGAGCTGGATTCATTTTCAGAGCCTGAGCTGTTGTAGTCCTCACTTAGTGAAGAATAACTTTCATCCTCCTTCTCCTCCTCTTCTTCATGAGTGCCTTTGGTGTTGCCAGTTCTAGGCTCCAACTGACAGATTTCTGTTTTAGGGGAAAAAAAAGTAAGATTCATGATTTCAGTTTTAGCTACTGGAAGCTGATGTGCCATAACTGGTTACCAGTAACTATTTACACCTTGCTGCAGCAAAGACTGGTCACTTTTCTATTTCCACCTGTCCTCATCAAAACATGTCAAATCTTCCGACACTCCAAGATAGTAATTTACAAGCCAGTTCTTGTGTCGAATCAAAGCATCTGTGATATCCTAAACTAATATGTCCTTCTGAGACACAGAGCACATTTACATGCACAAAAGCAATGATATCAGGTCCCAGATGACAACTGATTAACATCCTGATATCTCACAGCATGTTTGGATTCATCACCCTTGACTTTATAAACTGTATTTAGAAAGCGCCTTTTTTTTTTTTTTTAGCATTAACAATGAGGGAGTCCTTACTTAAACTATAAAGGTTTATGTATGTCTGTCTTGTCTCCGATTATCTCTGAATTCTTTAAAAACATTGATTTCTCTTCATCTGCCACTATACCTTCAGTAAATCATCAGATTACTGAACAACAGAACGTGCCACCTTTTATAAGAGTATGAGGTATGCTTTTATAAGAAGTTACTAAGAAAATTTACCATCTCATTTGAATCACAATCTCAAAGGGAATTATTTCCCAATCTAATTTATTTTTACCCAACAGTAGCAATTAGGGTGTATCTGTGAATTGACAGAGGTGTCAAAAGGGGAATAGAGGGGAAGAGAACTTTTAGACACACTTGTTCGTAAAACACACAAACCCCAAATATCCCAATAGGAAACCTATATAGTTCAATGAGACTAGGAATACTACCAGAACAACCATGGCTATTGACTGTACTCAATTAAAATATTCAAATGCTGTAATAGCACACAGCTTAGTAACACAAAGTTTAAGGTTTACATTAAGTTTTATAAAAAAAAAAATCCTACTAAGCTCACATTTTCTCTCAATGCAAATACTCAGATCAAACTGCAATTTGACAGCAATAAGCAGTAGATAGTTGCCACACAGTTTGAAAGATATGATGCTGAGGTATAAATTTATCAGAAGTTTGTTAACTAATGTACTACAGGGCTTCTGCATAACCAGGTCTTCTCAAGAATAGCCTCCAAGTTCTGATACTGTTTTGCCAAGGTCATATGGAAAATAATTTCAGCACAAATAGATTAAAATTATAAACCTGTAAAGTAACATTGTAAGTATAATCCTGGCTTCAAGTAACAAGTAAAAAAAAAAAAAAAAAAAAAAAAAAAAAAAAAAAAGGTAAACAAAAAAAAAAAAAAAAAAAAAAAAAACCAACCATCTAACAGCAGTATTTGTACATCAGTCTTCACTTACCGATTTTGTAATATATTTTCATCTAAGTATTCCATAAAATATTTAACTGAAAAAAGTACTTACTTTTGCTTTCTTCAATTTCTGTCTGTGCAGGTAGTAGGCTTTCCTTCTTTTGAATTCTAAAGGTTACTTCATTGAAGGATGGTTTTTTAATTTTAAAAAATTGTTCATCACCTATCCAGATAAAACAAAATGATTCTGTGTAACATTAACAAAGAGAGCAGTATATATGCATATATACAGTACATGTAACCTCTATGTGTGCACAGCATATTTTTTGAAGTTCTGGCTGCGTTAAGTCTAACCAGTTCTATGGCTTTATCACTCAAGATCCACCACCTCTCAATTTAAAACTGTGCAGCTCAGCCTCCTCAATACAGCAACACTGCACCGTTGAAATGTATTGTTTCTTCGCAGTCTGTGTCCACCACAGAGTGACCCCTGTCAGCTGCCCTGACCTCTCCTGTGTCATCAGCCACAAAAGCAACAGCCCAGAAGCGTCAGTTAAACATTAAAGTTTCAGTAATTTAAGCTTGTTCATCATTAACTACGCTAGTCATGGAATCACATACTATCTTCTTCTTTCCTCTGGTTTTCTCCAGCTCTAAGAAGCTCTCAAAAGCTTCCCAGTCAAAAGCACGCGGCCATTTGTCACCTTCGAAGTGCTTTTATATGCATTTCTCTTACAAACCCTCACAACAGCCCTATCCATAATACAGTATTCCTGGGTTTGGTCACAAAGAGGCATAAAGGTGACTTGCGGCTCCCCGGGTCACCAGCCCGGGGCTCAGTGAGGCAGGACCGCCCCCCCCCCCCGTACGCGGGGTGCGGAGGCGCAGCCTGTTCATCCAAGCTCCCAGCCCGGCTGCTCCCCCCCGAGCCTCCGGCACCTGCTCTCCAGGCCGGCGGGGTGCGAGGGTGCCGGCTGCCCCCCCGGGGCGGGTGAGGCTCCGCCGGCCCTCCGGAGGGGGGGACGCCGCCGAACCCTTACCTTCCCGCTCCTCCTCACTACCGAAGCTCAGCAGCACCCTTCTCCCCCGCGCCGGCCCGCTTCCCGCAAGGCGCGGCCCTCGGCCCGTAGCCGCCCTTCCACTCTCCTCCCGGCCTCCGGGGCTGCCCGCCGGCTCCTCTGGAGACAGCGGCTCCTCTGGAGACAGCGGCCCCTCCGCTGCGGCGGCCCCGGCCTCCTCGGGGGACGCGGCGGCGCTGCCGGGGTCCCCCTCGCCTTCCTCAGGCTCGGAGCTGGGGCCGGGGGCTGGCGGCGCGGAGGCGGCAGCCGGCACCGGCTCCTCCTCGCTACTGCCGCTGGAGGCCGCGCGCCGCCGGCCGCGGAAGTTACGCGGGGGACGCCGGAACATTCCTCCCAGCGAACGGCGGCGGAGCCCCTGCGCGCACCGCCTCCCCAGCGCGCATGCGCGACGACCCCAAAGCTCCACCTCCGCCCTACTCAAAGCCCGCCCCACGGCGCAGAGCCGCCTCTCCTGGCCTCCGCCCGCCGGGAGGAGGTGGGCGGGGCACGGGAAACAGCTGTCCAATGAGGGTGAGGGGGCGTGTCCCGTGTGTAACCGTCGAGGAGCCGGAGGGCGGGCGGGAGCAGGAGCTGTGAGGGAGTGAGGGGCAGCGGCTTGTGGTGTGGGCTGAGGGGAACGCGGAAAGTAACCCGCAGGTGGAGAGCAGAAGGCATTTTGCTGGTAATTAATTGATCATTGATGCGTAAAATTGAAATTTGTTTGAAGGGCCGCGGGCCTGTCTGTGGCAGGGGCTGCCATGGTGGGTGCTTCCCCTGCTTGTTGCTAGGTCATCAAAAACTTACCCGGTTTTGTTATTATAGATATAATTTATAATAATTTATAAATAATTTAGAATAAAGTATAAATAATGTCAGTAATAACTATATAATTAATAATTACTTCATAAATAAACTATAATTAGTATACATTATGTAAATATAGGAATATATAATTATGCATAATTATTCATAAATAAAATCGCTCTTTCAGAATTATTAATATAAACTAATAATAAATCTACTTTATAATAATACATTATTATAAATGTGAAGCGTATTCTGTAACTTGTTGTCAAAAACTAATTGCACATTTTTATTCCTTTCTCTAGGTTTAGCTTACTGAAGGAGTCAGGCAGGTGCCAGCACTGGTGCAAGGGGAGGGGAACATATGGCTGGGAACAGAAGGAAGGTGGGATTGCGGCAAGTGATGACTTAAATTGCTTTGCATGGTGAAGCATTGCACTGTAGCTTGTCCCAGCCTTTCATTTCTGTGGTGCTGACTTGAGCTATGTGTAAAGAAAGCACATCCAGTTTCAAATGAAACCATGACAGCTACACAGAGCAAGTCCTTTGTGTCCCAAGAGAAATATCCAAAAATAGCACATGTTTGAAATGTTCTTGCTTAAATTGCTCCATCTTTCTGTCCTTCATCTGTAAGATGAAGATACTAATATTAACTTGTCTCAGGAATCTTGTGAAGAAAAAGCTGCACTTGTGAAGCACCCATTACAGTAAGAACAACATAAAAACCCAAGAGAAAAATAACTAAAATATATTTCTGCTCAGCACTGGTTCTTAAAGGTATCTATTAAATAAAGCCCAAGGCTATACAACRAATAATGAGGATTATAAAAACTTTAAAGTAACAATTCAATAAGCACCATTCATCTTGCAAGCATTATTCATCTTCTGCACTGAAAAAGGTTGGGGGTCTGGTGAAAAAATACAAGTAGTTCTGCAAGCACTGGAACTAAACTTTTCTATGGATTTGTGCCTAAAATTGACTTATTGCAAGCTCTGATTGAAAGCTGCCTTATAGCTGCAGAATTGATACGTGCTTTCCCTGCATGGTTTCTCTGACTGAGGGATGAAGTCTAGGATAGTCTGGGGATGCACAGGTATATTGAGTTTCTGCATTGTAACCTGGACGATGCAGAGTTTGCTGATGTAGATTGACCTGGAATAATGCCAATGAAGTTACTTGTTTCTTGTTTACCACTCCAGGACTGATGAAGACTTCATGATGCTAAACAAAGATCTTGTGAGTTTTAGCAGGAACCTATTGTTATTCTGATGTCCTTATAACAGTGACAAAGCTCGTTTCCTTTGCTGTGACTCTGTATTAAAGAGTTTCTTCTCTTTCATGTGATTTTAAATCCTCTCAATCTAGTGAGTGCTACTTAGACAGGACTGAGCTGGCTCCTTGTAAGACAAAATGGTCCAGGACTTCAGCGTGCAGAAACATGGGACACAACTATTGTACACTTGGTATTTCTAGCAAGTTGAAACTGCCATGTTTGCAGTTGTCACTCCCGTTAATATGCTCGCTAAGTGCCAAGATCTTAATCTAAGCAGTGGCATCCAATCAAGATGATGCCAGTGCAGAAGAGGAAAAGCAAATTCAACTGCAGCAATATGGCATAATATCTCTTTGGAAGGACTGCCAGTGCCAAGTGCCAATGAATTTATTTTATTAGGCAGTACAAGCCCTTTTCCTGACACTGCTGACATAGGACAAAAAGATAATTTTGCCTTAAACTATTTAGAATTGAAGGTTAAAGGTAACAGACAGGTGAGGATTATTGGTCAGAAATATTAGAATCATTAGTTATTAGACAACTGGTGCTGTTGTAGTGACTCTGCAGTCTAACTATTATAACATTCTTCAGGCAAATTAATTTTAAGAAAGGCTCTGAGGAGATCAGTGAAGTAGATCAGCAAATCGTTACAGGTTTCCCTTACCAAAGCAAGAAGCAGCATGAAAGCAAGACAAATCTTGCATGAAAATTCAAGTGAAGCATTAGTGGCTGATGGTATGGTCTCTTTTCACACTCCATTGATTTCAGCTCTGGCTTGAACTCCGTTAAACTTTAATGTCAATGTAAGTTACAAAGTGACTCGCTCTGAAAGACTTACCACTCTTCCAAAACAACTTTCAGGTGCAGAAAACTTTAAACTGCACTGCATCTAAAAGGCCAACTCAGTTGTGGCAAAAGACTGCAAAACTAGATCCAACCCTCTGAATGCAACAACGTTAAGCCACTGATTGGAGACACTGCACGATGTCATTATTTGCAGCAGCTGGGGGAAGAGTTTGTCTTTGCTTCTGTTGCCTCTCATGGAAAAGTCCAGCAGAATGTCAGGCAAACAGAGGGGGGCAGCAGCACCTCAAACTGTCAGCGTTACATCTGGCAAGCAAGAGTCACAGTCAGGGGAGACTTGCGCGTTTCATCAACACAGAGCTCTCGTGTAGACTTCCATAAGCCGTCTTAAAACCGGAGTGATCCGTTTGCCCTGTCAATGAATCCCTGATTTTATTAATTACGTTATTAATCATACGTTTACTTCACTGTCTTACACTGCTTTGCCTATCTTTATCATAGTACTTATTGCTTCTATAGCACGCCTGCTTCTTTCCAGAAATCTGTGAATCTGGAAAACTTTCCTTTTCACAGCAACTCACAAAACGTTCTGAAAGATCTTAGAAGATGTATTTCAAAGTTGATTCTTACATCATTCAACCCTTAAAAGCAACATGTAATTCCAGAGAACCTCACAAAATTCGGGTAAGAGGTACACCATGAGGTACGCTACTTATGACTAGTACTGGTTCCTGGATTCCAGTCTCCCCAGTTGCTGGCACCTGCACATATGATCCTGCAAGGCCCCTCTCTTTCCCACATTTGTTCCTCCCCGAATCACCTAAATCCCTCCCTTTCCCCACCTTTGGTTCCTCCCCTAAACATTCCATAGTAAGTCCTGTGCAATCCTAAAATGCTCTTCCCCTGCATCCCGTAACATGCAGCACATCCCGAAGGCAGAAACCCCCATAGTCCTGGAAAGCTGCTCCCAAGACTTACCTTGATGAGTTTCACACCTGGACCCTGGGGCTCATGGCTCTGCTGGGACAGCCCTAGGAAAGGTGGACAAGGTGTTCGCTCCTCGGGCATCTGTAACTTGGGTTGTCACCTGCCATTGTGCCCCTGTGCTCCTCTGGGCTTGTGGAGATGGGTCTTTGATGGGCTGATGGCTCCTGTGATGAGTAGCAGGGCTGGGTATTATTTGGTCTTCCCCACTGTTATCTCCCTGTGGGCATGCACACGAGCTTTTATCACATCACCTAACAATATGTATCCAATGACATGTTTCTAGCACCTAAAACTGAAAGCTTTGGGAAAAAATGCATTTATAGCAAATGCAGTAGGGATACTAGCCTATTGGGATTCTACTGGCTTCTTGGCTTGCATTAAAACATGAGTGTGGAGAAACAAATGCATCTGAAATGAACTTGCAGCTCTGGCTTACCAAGGTATTATTTACTAATTACAGCATAAGGATTGCAAATTGCAACAAATAACCTTGCTTAACGCCACTAATATGTTATTGCCAGCACTTGAAACTTGTGAAATTCGTGTGTACTTGAACGTTTCTGAATGCCTGCACTGCAGCTAGGTTTTGCAAGTAAAACTCTGTGTTTGCTCAGCAGTTGGCAAAACTTTATTTGCCATAATTCAGTCTGCATGAGTCAGCGCTGCCTTCCTTCATGACACATTCTGGCCTGTCTGGAAATCTACTTTCTCTATGGTTACATAGATGTTCTATAAATCTCAGAATAATTTCAGTGTGGTTGGCCAAAGGAGCCTTTGCCACTCTTTGAACAAACAGTCCAGCTCTTCATCTGCTACGAAATAGTATCAGTGCTTGGCAGGGAACAAAGTTGGGCCATGAATATTTTATTTTATACAGCTATTAAGTAGCAGAAAATCCTGCAAATGAATACAGTAGCATGTACCATTTGTTGTTTTAAGACCTGAGTGGGTTTCTGGTTCAGAATCCAAACCAGCATTTCTAGAAGTACTATTTTTGATGTAGTGTGTGCTTTGTGCCTTCTATACCTTTTTGATAAATTATTATTCAGAATCAACACCAGAAATGCACCACCCCTGTTGTGTTAGGTGTGGAAAGTAAATATTAACTTGTCCTTTTGTTTATCCCATTGTGTTATGTGTCACCAGGTTTAAATAAAGACCTAGACTAAAGATAGTATCTAGCATTTGCTCAAAAGGAAGAAAACAGTTGTGTACGGATGTAAAAATGAAGCCTGGCAGCAGCATTAAGTGAGGGCTCATTGCTTCTGTATTAGCTGAGGGAAAAAAGAGGAGGCGCAAAAGAAAATTTAGCATGAATAATAGAGTTGAATCTAATAAAGGGGTCAGAGCTGTCACTCATCAGGTAGGTGTGGCTGTCTCTAAGTAGTTCTTTATAGCTGGGACAACAAGCTGGACTTTCCAGATGAGGAAATGCCTCTCATTAGCAAGCAAAATTAAACAGGGCACCACGCGAGGAACTTGTGCAGATCACTATGCAGCAATTATTGCTTTTTGACCACTCAGAAATAGTTGTTGCTTTACATTCCTTGATCCCTGATCAGCAACTGTCCACAAAACATGGCTTATTCTTGGCAGTAACTGATTTCTGGTGTTCATTTATGTTCTTGCTTAACTTTATATGTTTTAAACAGACGCTTGCAGAAACATGTCTGTCAACAAGCTTAGACACTGCCTGGTCAGAGGGCTTGGACAGGGAGAATAAAGCATTCACTTCTGGTGTGTTTTCCTGCAGCACAGCAGAGAAAATAAGCAATATTATGGAGTAAACTGAGAGCAGGGAAGAAGTCATATTACCTAATGCCACTCAGTTCAGGCTAAGGAACTTTATTCATGATCTCTTTTGCTGTCAGTGGAGATCTTCCTTTATTACTCTAAAGACAGCAAAATTGCCTGTAACAGGAAATTGAAGACAAGAGTACAGATAATGATTAAGAAGTAAAGCCTTAATGTGAAAATTGAGTTGCTTTTAATATTTCTAGTTTCTCCATCTTCATTATATCTTGTTAGCTTTTGCTGTTTTATGTTGGTTTTGGCTCAGATATGACAAGGACTTGCAGGATAGTAAATGATAACATAGTAATACTAGAGGATGAGACATTGCTTGTAGTAAATCCTACTTCTTTTCTGTTTCTCCCACACATTTCATCTTAATTGGTCTCTTCTGGGTAGCTGCTGTGCTGCAACCCTGCCCCTATGTCTGGAACAAGTCTCTGCTATCATACCATCAGTTTCTTCTCCTTTCAGCTGTCTTTTCTATTACTCATCAGTTATTATTAAGTAATTTCCCTTACCTTAATGGCTTTCTGAGACAAACAAATTAATTCCTGCAGTTTTAAGTTGCTTTGCCACTGTCTACTCCTTGCTAGAAGGGTAATAACTACCACCAAAAGGGACTTCTATTTCACCTAGTACTTGACATCAGCCCCCAAAACTGCATGTTGGATCTTGCAAAAAGCACTCTCCGCGAACCCTGAGATGCCCAAAGGCAGCATCTGCAACAGGGCCTTTAGAAACTCCACCTTCATAAAAGTAGAGTGTTTTTCCTTTGAACATACTTTAAGCAGTAGTCAAACTCTGAATGGAAACAAATTTCATTCTAGCAATCCAGAGGACAAAATTCTTCATTTTAAAAAAAACAGTAATGCAGTTAATAATTAAAACAAAACAAACAAATAAAATTAGACAAAGTAGATGTAATACTGGTTTGTGCCTCAGACATCACTAAAAAAACATCACTGTAAGAGTCTTCTCAGGTTGGGTAAGAGCTAGTTCAGCTTCACTTTAAGGATGCATTTTTTATGGCTCACACTGAACTTTGGATGTCTACATGCTCCAATTACAAGGAAGAGTGACTGAGGCACTGCTGCATTCAAATGTGTTTTCACAGCAGCCTGTGAGTCCTGCTCCTCTTCCTGCTAATTAATTAATCTTACAGATATTTATTGTTCTAATACCTCTGATTAGTTCTGGTTGTTTGTGGTAATGCAGATGAAACAGCATTCAGCTTGTCTAGAACAAGAATACATAAAACTTTGATATGCTAATTACGTACACCAGGTTTTCTCTCTAGGCAGTCAGCTGAATTTTGCATTGTCTCTTCCCAGGCAACAAAGCTCACAGTATTGCAGGTTTTCCTGGCTTCAGTTTCGTGTCAGAGGAGGTATTAGGCAACATCTGTAGTTATCTCAAAATGAGCTACATTGCTGCTTTTCTATAGGGATCTCACATAACATTAATAACACAGATGGGTCCTTCCCCATCTGTCATATTTACAGAATCGAGTATCCCAATGTCCTTTATACACTTCCTGCTTTGTGCACTTCGTCACCTCAAAGGCAATGGCAAAGCACCATGTTTGGTTGTCATTCTTTTTTTAGTAAGTTTAATAACTTACCTTCAGATGGCAGTATGTTTTCAGGCAGGAGTAGAGAAGCAATTGGGGATTTTTTTCAGTATCAGATAAGGACTCTCATTCCCAGTAGTGAAGAAAGCATATAGATCTTCTTTCATATGCACAGAACGGCAAATCTGCATATTAAAAAAAAGCCCCTATTGCCCTTCTTTAGCATATGAATTATCTAGTGTGGGGAGGGAGGAATGTTTAACAGTAAGAACACAAAATATCAAAATATGTAATTAATAGTGGTAAACTTTGTTAGGGTACAAACTTTGCATGTAGTGTTCTAAGGTGGTATTCAAAGCTAAGATTTTACAGCTTCCAGGTATCTCCCTTGTTTCTGCTGGAGTTTGCAACAGAGGCAATGGAAGCAGCAAAGCAGGTAACGAGAGTCACTAAAGGTCATATTCTAGCCTAGCCATAGGCTTAAGTAGTTGCAGAACTGTATATAAAATTAAAATCAACTAAATATACATTAAAACTCACCCCCCGTATGATTCCTCTTCCCTTTGATCATGTGCACAAAACGCATGCCCTGCCACATACCCGGCCCCSAGCGCAGCTTCCCAACTCTCCCCCCTGGTTTTCTGCATGGCCTTTTGTCCAGTGGGACAAATGTCACACACTASATGGCCCAAGTCCGTTTGCTTGGCAGGACCTGGTGGTAACATTAATTATAGAAGAAAAGAGCCATGAGGTTCCTTGAGAAGACACCTAGTTCAACGTTCAAGGCAGGATCAGCTGTATTTATCACACTCCTCACAGGTATCTGTCTAACCTGTTCTTAGAGACTTTTGTTGATAGATTTTTCCACTGCCCTTCCCAGTATTTAACTACTGTAATCACTAACCTGATCTTTTTCTTCCTATACGAAACATGCTCATCTGGTTTACTGTTATCTTAAACCTCTCTACAATAGCCTTTATGAACGCGTAGACTGTTATGTCCGACGCAAGCACTTCTCTTCAATCCAAAGCAGGTTGTAGGTGTTGCCTACACAACAAAGTCACATTTAGAACTATGCTATATCACTATAATGTGTACTAAACGGATTAAAGGCTGCATTTTAAGAGACATTAGAAAGTAATTCAAATGAAAAATGTCAGATGAGAGACTTTTTAACTGGGCTCCAGAGGAGTTTGTTCTTGATCCAGGGCTACTCGATTAGCTCAGTCAATTATTTGGAATTAAATGAAGCACTGCTCATGAAATCTGCAGGTCTTTTCAAAACAGTCAAAGGCTGAAGGCCACCAGGGCTGGTGGCCACTGAGTGATTTAAATCACTAAGTCAGCAAGTGCCCCTTGAACAACGTGTGTTTTAATCCACCTACATGGCAAATAGCTATGCATCAAAGATGAGGTTGCTGGCTGTGCATAGGAACAAAAATACAAAGCGTGCTTTTGGGCTGGGAGTAAGGAAGGAGAATACTGTATCTTCAAAAGCATTACATCAGATGAGGGTTGAGGAGATCACGAGGGATAAATATATGAATGCGAGCTGCCAGTGCAATGTGGCAGCTGTAACAGCAAATGCAAATATTAGATGTCTAAGCAGAAATACTGAAGAGTAGTATGTGCTAGTATGTGGCTATGACCATTACATGGCACAATAACATGACCACTCTGGAATCACGATGGATGAGAAAAGGTGTAACAAACTGGAAAGGCTCATTAAGGACCCAGAAAAATGAGTCAGTGGAAAAATCTGCTCTGTATGAAGGTGATATGTAATTACCTACACAGCAAAAACATCGCGGAAAGGCGCTGTAATCGTCTGTACATAGCAAGATCCATTTGCTGAAGAAGGAAAATGTTTAATGTTTAAAAATGATGGCATTTTTAATGCGTTTCCTTTCTATAGGTTTCTTTAATTTTTTAAAAGATAAATCCCCGAAACCCTACATATTTCAGTATGCTGAGCAGTGCCTGCCGCTAGCTGAATTTAGTTCCTCGTGCCAGCCTCCTCCTCCACGGTGCCGGTACCCCAGCGGGACACGATTCCCATTGAGGAGCACCACCAGGCACTCCCAAGGGTGCTGTCATCCCTCTCCCAGGGGTGCACAGCCTAGAAAATTAGCTTAATCTGGGAGTCCTGCCCGTGCAGAATGATCAAACCAGAGCTGTTAGCTTTTCAGCTTCCACAAGAAACTAACAATCGAGATAGGACTGAGATTATTTTAGAGTTTATTACTTTTTCTCTAAATATAGATATACAGCTAGAAAACTAAAGAAAAAGTAATTTATGGGGCAGATGAGGAGGCAGCAGTTGGAATCAATAGTGAGAAAAATTTCAGTAAGGGTGTGGTAAATTTGTCAGTTAAGGTCTTTGCACGATAGCTTATTAATTTGCAGAAATCGTCCTGCAGAGCAAACAACGCCGACCGGCGCTTGCAGCACAGCTGGCTGCGTGGGACCCCCACTTCTGTGCCTCAGAGGTCAGGCTGGGCGATGGGAAGAAGTCTGTCTTTCCCATCTCCGGATCCCAGCAGTGCTATTTGGGCCAGACCCGGGAGGCGGCACCCCAGGGCAAGGAAACCCTTCATTTAGGCTCCGGCCTTGCACACCAACTACTGATACCCCCTCGCCCGCGGCTGCCTGCCCGCCTCTCGGGACGCGGTCGAGCTCCGCCAAGGGAACGCCGCCAACCCCACGCCCTCACCCACGACCGCCGGGCGCGGAGCCGGCACCCAGCGGCGCCCTCGGCCCGTGCCCGCCGGCCCCGGCTCCCTCCCCCTCTTCCTTCCCGGGCGGCCCCCGCCCCCGCCGCCATGTTGTGGGGCTGACGCCGCCGCCGCGGGAGGCGGAGGAGGAGGCAGCCCGTGCGGAGCAGGCGCTCACGGGCAGCGCAACAGGTACAAGTGGCGGGGCGGCCTGCAGCTCCTCCGCGCCCGGAGGAGGGGGGCCGCGTCCCGGCCGGTCTCGACCCGCGGGGTGGCCTCGTCCCCTGGGCGCGGGGGGCGGCCGGGGGAAGGGAGGTGTGGGGAGGCGGGGGACGAGCTCCCGCAGCGCGGAGCTGTCAGCCCGGCCGCCCCGCGGGGCCTGGCTGCGGGCCCGGGGCGCGGGGCACGGCTGGCCTTGGCGCTGCCGTGCGGGGAAGCGGGTTTTATTTATATTTTACTTATATTTTTTCCCTCTTTGAGGGTGGTGGGGTTTTGTTTTGGTTTGTTTTTTTTCTCTTAAAAATAGCGTTTTGCGTGCGTTTCGCCCTGCCGGAGAGCAGCTGGCTTGCCCGACTCCCCGGCGGGGCCGTCAGTCCCCCGCCGGCGGCGGGGCCGGGCGCTGTCAGGGAGCCGGGCTGGGCAGCGGCTCCCCCGCGCTCCCCGCCGCGGTCCCGTCCCCGGCGGGAGCCGCTCCAGCGTTTCCATGGGAACTGCTCTTCCCGGGAGCCGGCTCCGTCGCCGGGCCGTGAAGTTTGGCCGGTGAGCTCCGCTGCCTGTCTGCGGGGCGGGGAGAGGCCCCAGTCCGGGTAGAGCTGCCAGTAGCGACGATAGCTCCTGCTGCTAGCGCTGCTGCTGCTCGCCTTTCCTTTATTACTGCTCTGCAAGGGGAAGAAATACCGGTGTCAGTGCCCAGGCAGCTCACTGTCTACGCGAGGGAGCGCCCTGGCCAGGTGAGGTAACTCGGACGCGTTAAGAGACCCCGGGTTGTTGTGATGATGGTGATTTTGTTTCTGGTAGTTATGGTGAAAACCTAGAATTTGGAGAAATTGAACTGGTTTCTGCAGTTAAAGTTTCTAAACTGTTTTGTCTGTAAATAGACTGGCTTTCCTTGGTCTCGACTTCACACCGCAGCATGTAGTAATTCAGAAAATAAAATGACGTCGAGATACAGGATTCGGTTCCCTAAACATTAAGATACTATTTTGAATACATGAAATGGTTTTCATAGCAGTTGACACTTTGACATCTGTCACATAGCAGAACTTGAAAGTAGATGGTGCTTTAGGCAGTACCTGTGATCTTTAACCTACGCTCATAGTGGTTCTCTTAAACATCAGTTGAAAGTTCCCCGTCTAAAACACTAGAATGAGAAGTAAAAAGCTGCTTGCCCTTGCATTCAGGCTACCCTATTGTATGCATCTCTCTTTTGGGAACCTAATGTTTTTTAAACTTGTTTTTGTTCACGCTTGCCTGTGGTGGCAGCAGCTCCCACGCTTGTAAGTACACAGGAAAATATACAAAGCATGTGAAGCCATACAGCTTTGCTGCGGTGTGGATAACATCAGTGATACATAAAATGGAGCTTGCTTTCAAGAATTTTAAATTGTTCATCTGAAATTTGGTTGAAATTCAAAGACTCTAGCTGTAACAAACATCAATAGTCACTGATGCGACGATGATGTTTAGAAATAATGAGCATTAGGAACTAATTGGATAAATAGCTAGCTGGGCTTCATTCTTCTACTAAACTTTGTTAATTTTTGTTTTCTTGTTTCCACTCTACCTTCCCTGTTTGGTTTGTCTGTATTTTTTTATTCTGACTAAGCTTGGAGGGGCATTCACACCACCGTACCTCTGGATATTTAGAGAAACCTTAGTTCAGACTCAAGGCTCCATATGATGTTAAGAGAATTGCATGCATCCCTGCGACATGGATTTAGGCTGCTCCGCGCTCTCTGTTACACAGGAATTTTGGTCAGATTAGCCTTCTAACTGAGATGCCTAAATTAGATCAAGTGAATATGCTTCTCCTTTTAATTACTATCCTGAGGGAATTGCATTTATTTTTTTGTCCTCCATCTCTACAAGATCTAGGGTATGGGATGTGTCCCTGACTGAGTTGTTAGCTGCCACTGTAATATAAACAAAGAGTATGTTCCTGTAGCACTAACAATAACAAAAACGTGGTACCTATGGCTTGTTTGTGCTAATCACCACATGGGGTTATCTACCATAGGTGGTGTTCTGCTATCAGAGCTTTATGGCTGCTTATTTTTTTCACCATTCTTCTTGTGGACAGAGTGAGATAGGTCAAGGCAGAAGTGTCCCGTGGATGATTTTGAACTGTGCTGTTGAGAAGGCTTTATTTGTTGACATTCAGATATTGCAGTGATTGGGACCACGGCAGTAGGCTCTTTTTAGAAATACTTCTGTTGTAGTCTTTAATATTGAAAAGTGAATTAATTTCATGCCATAGGAAAGTAGCAGCTATGAAAAATGAAGTTAAGTTCTGTAGGTGATAGCAATTCTTCACTGAGCTACTCATCTGGACCTGGTGGGGAAAATGGGACAGCATTTGAAAAGTGAAAGGTGATGTACGTGCTTCGCTTGGGGCATTATCAAAAAGCTTCACACCCCTTGAAAACAGGTGTCTGTCAGGAAAAGACCTTGTGATTAGTTCCTGAAGAGCAGTGTAGTCCAGATCACTAGTTYCTGTTGCAAATGGAGACAGAGGTCTCTGGTCTGAGAGATAACCCGTTAATTAACAGTTTACAAGTGAAGTCTCTGCTCTTACCTCAAAAGATTTAGTTTGATCAGCATGTAAAATTTGTGAAGACAACATTTCATGAGATTTTCTTTTAAAGTCCAGAGCTGTTCTCTTTGCCTTTTTAAAACTGGTTCAAAAGTTGGACATCTTTACTTTTAATGTTCATTTCTGGCCTATATTCACTTGAAAGGAAGTATCTCCAATATCTGTTTTTAAAATAGCTTTTAACTGCTTCCATTTGCTTTTATTTACCTAAAATGTAGTCATAGAATAATATCGTTTTGAAGGGACTTCTGGAGATCATCTGGTCCAACCCTCACTAAAAGCATGGCCAACTTAGATCAGGTTGCTCGGAGCCATGTCTGGTTGTGTTTGGACTACCTCCAAGGGTGGAGATCCCACAGACTCACTGGGCAGCCCTCTCCAGTTTGGTATCCACACTTGCTCAGAGTGCATCCCATCCCGCTGCCCAGATTGTCAGTGAAGACATTAAACAGTACTGGCCATGGTATCAACCCCTGGGGAACATCATTAGTTCCAACCAGATGGATTTTGGACTACTGATCACAGCCCTTTGAGTCTAGTTGTCAACCTAGTTTTCCACCCAGTTTACAGTCAACCTACTCAAACTGTATTTCACCGGTTTGGCTCTAAGGATACTGAGGGAGACCTTGTTGAAAGCCTTCATAAAGTCAGAACAAACTGCTCTGCCCTCATCCACAGAGCCAGTCATCTCAACACAGAAAGCTATGAGATGTGTCAGATGTGGTTCGTCCTGGATAGATGGATGCTGGCAGTTTCCCATCACCTTTTTGTTCTTCAAGCATCTGTAGGTGGCTCCCAGGAGGATTTGCTCCATAATCTTTCCAGGGACTGAAGTCAGACTTAGCAGCCTTTTGTATGGTTGAACTGTCCCTCTTGTCCTTCCAGAAGACGGGTGTGATGTTTGCCTTTTTCCAGTCATCAGGATCCTTGACCAGTCACCAAGACCTTCCAGAAATCTTAGAGCTTGGTCTTGCAATGACATCAGCCRGTGTTCCTGGCAGCACTGGTGCTGTGATTTGTTCCATGTATATGTATGCAACTGCTGTACTTCCTTGTTTTCAGGTTACTTTATTTTGACTTCCGAAAGCTGCTTTCAGTTCAGTGTAATGCCACATCTCTTGGCAAGATATATTAGATGATGGATCCTGCTATGTTTTTAAGTTTTGGGGGGAAGCTTGACGTAAACATAGTCCTTTTGTGAAAATTGTGAGAGCAGTAGGTTGTTGACTTTGTGAATTTGTGGTGTTGCTTTTAGAATAGAGGGCTCATTTCATGTGGCCGAATGATGTGGGAAAGTCAATGACCTTTCTTTACCTTTCTCGTCTTAGGTGATGATTGGTGATTATAAAGATAACAAAGATAATGTAGAGCTAATTAGAGAATTCTCTTTTTTTTATGACTGGCTGACCTATTTCAAGCACTATCACTTGTCAGTAAAACACTTAACACAAAGTGTACTTTGAGGTTCAGAGGTTGACCCTAGGTATGGGGTGAAATAGGGTAGTTACTGTATTCCTTTTAGCTTTAAAATCACGTTATCGCCCTTTAACCTCACCTTTTAAAATTGCATTTTCCTTTTGTACCGTGGTTGGTGATAGGTGATGCAACAGACTATTTAGGGGGGAAGCACTCTTGTTAGAGTGCCTGGTTGGATTTTTGGAAGTGCTAAGCAGCTGTTTTAAGTGATCCCAAAATTTTCAAATGCTTAGTTGCAAAAGTTGCAGATGCCTGAATTGCCTCTGGAAATCTGTTTTTGAATTCTGATCAGTATAGAACTGTGGGAGGCTTATCTCTTGATGTCAGTTCAAGTTCCTTCCAGTGATGGACCAATGTAAGCTGAAATTTTAAGCCAGCTGTGAGCAGTGCCACTGGTGAAGCCTTGTTTTCTGCAGCGTTGGCTGTCTGCATCTAATCGGATGTAAGCTTTTGTTGGAAGTTTTTTCTCGTGGTCAGTATGTTTAGAACATCTTTCAGCCATGTCGATTCTCTGGTGTCTAATATTAGTACTCAAATGTACAGCAGTCTTTCTCATTAATGGGGCCACTAAATTTGGTAGTGTCTTCTCTGTCTGGTTGCCTGTTTTCATGAATCTTGTAGGCAGTTAAGGTCTTTGCAAAGTACACCCTTCTGTTAAGTTTGGTTCATGTTGGATGATGGCATTCATCAAAGTACATATTAACTACTCGTGTCTCATATCCTTAGAAAGCCAAGCTAAGAATTTAAACATACTGGTTACTTGGTTACTAGCATGTTACTCCTTTCATTGATTACCTTGTCTATCGGGATTTTTTTTTTTTTTAATTCTCAGATTTATTTAAGGATAAGTCTTTCTCTAGAAAACAAGATAGGTTATTTTATTTCATGAGGTGTCTTTGATTCTTCTTACATCACGCATGCTTTGTTTTATTGCCTATTGCGAGATTACACAGAGACTGTAGTAACTTGTTTTTCTGGTACTGTTGTGCCATTAGCACCAAATGTTCAAAAGGTTGAGGATTAGGTCACATAAAAATCCTAAAGTAAAAGTGGAGCTGATGAAATTTCATTTTTCTTCAAATTCAGAATGTTTAAGACTTTGTCAGTATAGGAACACAGCCTGGCCAGGTTGGTTACTTGGATCCTAGAGTCAAAGTAATGGATTGAACATTAATGTATAGATGAGCACAGTGTTGTGTAACCCTTATTTTCAGAACACCACATGAAATTCAAATGATGTAACATGATGACAGTAGCCGCACAACACATTGGAATTACCTAATGGAGGACAATTACCTGAGAACTATTTTTAAACATTTTTGCTACCTAACAGGTAGTTGAAAAAACATGGTTGATCCAGATAAGTCACAGCTTTTTTCGAACTGCGATTCTGAGAGCAGCCGGTTTGACTTGAGACATTTTGATATGGGATGTTGTTGCTTCAGCTTCAGAAGTAGCAGATAATAATTCTGAGCTGGCTCTTCTAGTGAAAATTTTCAAGGCTGATGCAAGTGGAGCTTGTGAAATGCTGTGGCATAAGTCATGAGTGATATCTGCAGTTAGTGATTCAACAGCATACACATGAAGTAAGGGAAGAACAGGAAATGGGAGTTACTCTTCTTTGTTTCTAAAAATAGTACAATTGGAATGCAAAAAAATGACCTATTATGGCTATACTAATGTATCAAAAATCAGAGCTGATTTAAATAATACTTTTAGTCTTATCTTTCAAAGGTCAAGAATTTTACTAATCAAAATCTAAAACTCTCTTAGTGTAGTCATAATATTATCAGTGTCTTAAGGTAGGACAAGTGTCTTTCTAACTGAGATATGCTTTTGCTCATAGAGACTTTACATGACGTTGAGATGTGTGTCTAACCCAGGTGATAATTGATACCCTAAGTTCATGAAATTCATTTGTAGTGGTCAAAACATTATTACTGTATGCTCTAGAGCTCAGTGTTAAAGGTTAAGAGACCAAATTTCAACTRTATGCTTTGAAGGACTGTTCTTGGTAATATAGCATGGACGGGACTTGTGGCTGAGAGCAGGGTCAGAAGCAGGAGGCTTCAGCTGGGGCAGGTAAGAGGTGCTGTGGCTACGCTGCCTGGGTCCCAGGTCCAGCTTGGGACCAGTGTGCCTCCCGGGGCTCCCGTGCTGGGCAGGATCTCTTGGACTTCCATTACAGGAACAGGCTGCCCAGGGAAGTGGTGGAGTCACCATCCCTGGAAGTATTTAAAAGACATGTAGATGAGGCGCTTAGGGACAGGGTTTAGTGGGCATGGTGGTGKTGGGTTGATGGTTGGACTCGATGATCTTAGAGGTCTTTTCCAACCTTAATGATTCTATGATTCTACACCCACGCTCTTCTATCTTGCTTTGGGGAGTGCATTTTTACCCATCCGAAATAATGCTACCTAGTTAATTTTTCTTGTTTTGACTGCTTTATGCTGATCTTTGCTTTTTCTCCCATGAGGTTTCCCTGGTTTTTGTTTCATCAGAGATAAACTACATTTCTTTGCTTTAAAGGCCTCTTGTGGCTTGTACTCCTCTCTGCTTGTCATCTCATTCAATTTTGAGAAGTTAAGCCTGTGATGGTTTTGTGCACCTGCCCAGCTTGAAAGCAGATACCTGAGATGTAAATCCAAGTTGAGATAAAAACAGTTTAATAATTGAAATAAAACAAAGTAGAACAGTAATAGTAACAGTGATAACAACAACAATAATAGAATATATAAAGCTCGCTCACCACCCCCATCCCCGCCTCCGGTAGGATGGGGGAGAGAATCGGGAGGGCACGAGTAGAAAAACTCGYGGGCTGAGATAAAAACAGTTTAATAATTGAAATAAAACAAAGTAGAACAATAATAATAACAGTGATAACAACAACAATAATAGAATATACAAAGCAGGCGATGCACAATGCTACTGCTC
>JAYKAV010001145.1:920864-946397 GCA_035582835.1 Phoebastria nigripes | reverse complement strand
CCAGGACAGGAGAAGACAATGTAAGAATTCTTCTGTTAGTTTTTTTTGCTCTGTTAGGAGGCAGATTTCGCTTGTGCTTCTGATGAAAGGACAGGAGGGGGCTCAAAAATTTCCTCTAAGATGGCAAGATTTCAAATGGATAAGCTCTTAAGTAATACTCTCTGACTGTTTCCAGTCATGATTGAAGTAAGAAAATAACGAAAAGAAGAGAAAACTCATCAAAGATTTATGTTTTGCTGGAGTCCACATTGACATAAATTAGGAGTTGTGATGTGGAAGTGGAGAACTTCAGGTTTCAAGGTGTGTGAACCTCCCCAAACAGCATCTTAGGGCTCTTGTACAATGCTTGCAAATAATTAGATGTGAGAATTGATGTGTCTCGAAACAGGATCTAGAAAAAACAGCATATGGAGTGGGGAGTCATGTAAATTAGAAAGTGGGAAGCAAAAAAGACAAGAGTGTATTTTAAGTTACCACCCGTTCAGGAGCAAGTGTATCTCACTCAGCTCTCTGGAAAGATTATGATATGCAACCTGGAGTTCCTTCTCGAAGGTAGAAGCTCAGAGCCTTTTAAAAAAAAAAAAAAAAAATCTTACAAATAATCTACCCTCTGCTTTTTTCTTTTTTTCTTTTTTCTTTTTTTTAGCAAAGCAAGCAGAGGTGGTGATGTCTGTCCATGTCTGGAATCAGGTTAGTGAATGTATTCTTCCAGGGCGTGACAGAGCTGGACAGAGTTCCCRTCTTTTCCTGAGGAAGTTCATGTACTTGTCTCCTGGGAGAAGGGCCAGGGATTTAAATAGCGAGCTTCCTGAAGTGGGATTCTCATTCCCTCTTTCAGAATTTCTTCTTCTTTGCAAAGAAGAATCAAAGCTGGAGGGACATGGACAGAGAGGGACCTGTGGCTCTCTGGCTTAATGGTAGAGAATTTCACGTTGGAGGCTGAAGTCCTGAGTTGACATTACTATTCCAAACACTGTGCATGGGTTTCCTTAAACGACTGTGCAATAAAATGCGGGAAAGCCTTCTCCTAGGAGGAAGGAAAGATCAGTTTCAATCTCCAGAGACAGAGGAGAGAGTTGAACTGGGTCTTGATATTTTGAATGGGTGCTTTCACAGCTGAGCAGCTGTGTAAGAAAGGGAGTAAACCCATCAATACTGACCACACAATTATGTTTTTGAAACAGAAACAGAGATTCTTGTATTTTGCGTGGCATCCATTTTGCATGGTCAGTATATTCAGAAAGCCTGTTAGTCAGGCAAGGTGGGCAGGAGGATATTTGTCAGAAAAAAACATTTTCTATGTTCTGTCTTAATCACTGTTTGGACGCAAGTTGCTCCATAACAGTGAGCAAAGAAGGGACTTCGTACCATGGGGTTAAGAAGTAAAATATTTAACACTTTTTTTTCTTTTCTTTTCTTGAAATGTCAAAATATTAACTAAGGCTTGCAATACTCTTATCCACAGTAACAGAGGGGAGCAGAAGGAGCTAGCGATCTGCTAGCTACCCGGGATCGACTTCTTCGTTTTGTTACTGATGTCATTCATTTGTTATCAGAGTGGGTGGACTTTGTGAAGCTGGCCACAGTACATTTTGAAAAGGCCACGTCACTGTGTATAACTCCACTGTATAAAGGAGATAAATTCTTGGCCTGCCAAGATGTTGTGTTGGTTTTCTTTTATTTTTTTTTAATCTGTAAACTTTTCTACCGATATGTCTTGAACAAAGAGAAATACTAGACTGTGCTGGTTTATAATGCCTTACCAATGCTTATTATTCTCTGATTTTCAAGAGGATAATCCAAAAAAAGCACAGAACAACTATATGGGCTATTATGCTGTCACTGTTTCCTTTGCAAATACTAATGAGTAGTCTCTGTGTTGTCCAGATCTACAGGTGTTGCAAAGAGTAAATCGGTCAACTAGTACTGCAATCTCTGTCCTTGCTAATTGGTTCTTACAGCAAAAATCTGCAATATATCTTCTTTCTGTCCTTGAGAAAAGCAAAAGAGTCGTAGTGTGTCCACACATGCTGCTTCTACGGTATTTGCTTTCTTCCAGTTAAAACTGGTGGGACAGAGCCTAATGCACCAGACCTTCATTCCTACTAAAACTATGTGGCTGTGGTTTTTCTGAGAAATATTTTGAAAAAAATTGATTCAAGTATAAATATTAACAAAGATTGTGGTAAGGCTGTTCTTCATAAAATGGCAATACACCTATGATGGAAAAGAGGCTTTTTCTTTTCCCTTTCTCCTGCAGTCTGCCCAGCTCTAATGTTTCCTAATGCTTTCAGCATGGTTGTAAGGTCCCCCCTGCTTCTTCCAATCTCTTTTCTCAGCTTGTATCAACTATAACGAACACTGAGAGAGGGAGCAGAAGCTGCAGTTCGGCAGGTCAGTTTGTGAAAACAATTAGTGTTTTAAACATTGGGACTAGTCAGATGGTTTGTTTACAAGAACTTGCTGTTCTGCTATTTAAACGTAACATCCAAGTTTTCCTGTTTTCACCCTAAATGGCAGCAGGGCTTAATGTCGTCTACAGTGTTCACGGGGATGTTTGATCCTGTTTTGTTACAATGTGGATTTCGTGCTGTGGCTGCCACAGTTTCTTATGGCTGATAACTGAGTTCACCAAGCACCTCTCCTAGAACATTTTGCAGAAACAAATAATTTTCTGTGAGATATTCTGGTTGTGATGGCCATTTTTTCATTTATATCATCTGTTTGGGATACTGGTTATAGTCTTTTCTTGATTTTTTTTTTTTTTTTTTTTTTTTTTTTTTTTTTTTTCTTCAGTAAATGTTTTTGTATGGCATTGGGTTTCTCTGTAGTATTGTGTAATAAGATTCTTTGGAAATTTACAGCTTTCACCTCGATTAATGATTAAAAGTTATCAGAGTCATTCTAAAAAAAGTAAGTTTGGCCTAAAGTGAGACTATTTTGCTGAGATTTCCCTTGGTAAATAAATGGTGCACACCTGTGTCCTAAAGGTGCAAGGTGCTTTTACAGATGGTGACTAGAGCAACTTTATTTGGAATTTGTGAAAATAAGCTGCTTTGAACTTTGATATATGCATAATATCCAAGGCTTTGGGGCGTGCTGTGGAAACGTAGAAGACAGAATACTTGTTGAGGGCAAGCTCCATTCTTTGGGAAGGATTGTTTCCCCAGACCTTTGAAAAACGTGTCTAGACTTTGAGTTTACTGCACTGTTTCCCTCTTCCCTAAAAGACTGAATGAGGGGAAATTATGTTGCAGCGATACTTTTATTCTTCCTTTTTTTTTACCTCCYGGTACAACTTCGGAATCTGTCACCAGAGAAGCGTATGTGCTTGGTGTAACCCTGGTGTCCATATGAAACGGATCTGTGCAAAGGGATAGAATGGGGTCTCGGTGCTGGTGCGATCTGAAATCCTGTAAAAATCCTGTTTAAGATTCCTGGTTGCTTCTGTAAGGTTGTAGTTTTCAGTATTATTTGTGGGGGTTAATGCAGGAGGTTTTTGGTGCCCTTCAGTTCTAGTATTTTAAAATATGACAAGATCTGCCTATAGACATAATAGACGACAGAGCTAAATCATGATCTAATCACATCACATTGGTGTAATGTACTCTTAGTACAGATCTGTTGGGCAGTTCCCTCTTGGTTTTGGACCTAAGCTTGGTGCAGCTACATGGCAATGCCTGGTGCAGGCTCATCAGGCTGGGTCAGCCCAGGCTTGGGAAACTTGGGGAATTTTCCGGGATGCTGAAAAAAACTGTGTCAATAATTTGGGCTGGTCTGGTCATTATTTTTGAGAGTGCTGCACTGGAACAGAGTATCAAACAGTGTGGTATTAGAAACATCTGATCTTGGACTCCTTTTGAGAGGACAGATAGCGGTATGGATGATAACTTGGGTATGCTGTATTCAGTGTCTGACTAAGGTTTCTAATTCTGCTTGATGTGAGCTATGAAACTTCGGTTATCACAGAATGGTTTGGCTTGGAAGAGACCTTTAAAGGTCATCTAGTCCAACCCCCCTGCCATGGGCAGGGACATCTTCCACTAGATCAGGTTGCTCAAAGCCCCGTCCAACCTGACCTTGAACACTTCCAGTGATGGGGCATCCACAGCTTCCCTGGGCAACCTGTTCCAGTGTCTCACCACCCTATTCGTAAAGAATTTTCTCCTTGTATCCAATCTAAATCTACCCTCTTTTAGTTTAAAACGGTTGCGCCTTGTTCTGTCACTACAGGCCCCGGGAAGAAGTCTCTCTCCATCTTTCTTATAAGCCCTCTTCAAGTATTGCARTAAGGTCTCCCTGGAGCCTTCTCTTCTCCAGGCTAAACAACCCCAACTCTCTCAGCTTTTCCTCATAGGAGAGACGTTCCATCCCCCTGATCATTTTCATGGCCCTCCTCTGGACCCGCTCCAACAGGTCCATGTCCTTCTTATGCTGAGGGCTCCAGAGCTGGACGCAGCACTGCAGGTGGGGTCTCAGCAGAGCGGAGTAGAGGGGCAGAATCACCTCCCTCAACCTGCTGGATGCGGGCTTCTTTGGATGCAGCCCAGGATAGAGATCACTTGTCTTACAGATTAGTGAAAGGTAGTTGCCTGTATACGTAGCTGTCAGTAACAGTGGGCTGGAGTTACCCCGTCTGATGAAAATGAACCAGGAACACGTGTGCTCTGTAGATGCAGAGCTTTCATAAATAGGAAAGACCCTCACCAAGCTAACGTGAGGGCTTTAACCTCAAAATTTTTCAGTTGAAATGGCTTTTAAAATATGGTATAGTTGAGACTCTAGGGACATCAAAATGAGGGAGAAGGGGTTTACACATTTTGTGTGCGTGAAGCTGCCTGGGTTACTTCTCCCACTCACGTGGGCAGTGGTTGGGAGTGTAGAAAGCTCAATCTACATGAGCCATTTCAGCAAAACTAATGAAGGCAAAGTYGGACTTTCTCTATAGCTGTAAGTTGTATGAAGTATTTTAAAAATATATCTTAAGATTTTCGGCTTTAAGAGTTAATCTGTTTATTATCAGACTTGTATTGTCTGATAATTATCTGACTTGTATTGTGAAGCCTCACCTTGAGTAATGTGTGCAGTTTTGGGCTTCACAATGTAAGAAGGATATAAAAATATCAGAATGTATCCAAAGGAGGGCAACAAAGATGGTGAAAGGACTAGAGGGCAAGACTTATGAGGAGCAGCTGAGGATACTAGGTTTGTTCAGCTTAGAGAAGAAGAGACTGAGGGGTGACCTCATTGCTGTCTACAGCTTCCTCATGAGGGGGAGCGGCGAGGGAGGTGCTGGTTTCTTCTCTCTGGTGATAGGACACAAGGGAATGGCTTAAAGCTGCATCAGGGGAAGTTAAGATTGGGTATTAGGAAAAAGTTCCCCACTGAGAGGGTGGTCATGCGGTGGAACAAGCTCCTCAGGGAAGTGGTCATGGCCCCAAGCCAGTTGATGTTCATGAAGTGTTTGGACAATGCTTATAGATACATGGTTTAACTTTTTAGGTTGTCCTGTGTGGAGTCTGAAGGTGGACTCAATGATCCTTGTGGATCCTTTCCAACTTGGGATATTCTATGGTTCTGTGATTCTATTGTAATTACTCATTTAAAAAACCCTAAAAGCGATCTGAAAATAAGAGAATAAAATATGTTGGAGGAAAGATCAAATGTGTAGCCTTTATCCAATAAGACTGTAAATCTAGAATAAGTCACACGCAGGTGGAAATCTCTGTCAATGCAGAGCTCTACAGAGCTTTGCTCTGTTGATTCTGGGGATGTTCTCCAGCATCCCGCTTCTGTGTTATGGTTTCAGGTTCTCTTTTAGCCCTCCTTGACAGAACAGCTTTTGCAGAGAAACTTGTTGTAGAAACGTTTCACAACATTGGAAGCATTTTTTGGGAAGGCTATATATAGATTTCAAGTGTCTCTTGGTACATTGCTGGTAAGGCCTCGGAAGGGATGCTGGAAGCAACCTAAAAATACTCCAATTTGTTTTAGAATTCATGTCTTGGAATAGATCCATGCTTCCTTTTTTTCATCTTTCTGCAGCTGATACCTAATGTCACCCTGAGAGATCATTTGGACTCGCCAATCATTCAATTTACTGTTTTTTTTTTAATATATATGTATATATGTGTGTGTATACACAAATGTATGTGTATAAAAAAACCCTGGAATGTCAAGTGTCTTAATGACACTGGTCTGTAATGTGTCAGATTTAAAAAAAAACCAAACAAACAAGAAAACTGTTCATTCCTCACTGGACAGTTACATAAGCAACACAGAGCAAGATAACTTCAGATAAAATACTGTTCTTCATTCATTTGGGGTGGGACCAGGTGCACATGTGGCTATGAGGTTTACAAATGACCCAGTGAGAATGAATGATTCGTGGCCTATTACAATAGCATKATTTTAGATGTTATTTATAGGATATAATAAATAATAATACAAATAATATATAAACAAATATAATAATAATGATGTAAAATATATAKAGAGAGGACTGTTAACAACTGATCCCAGACATTTTTATTTTTATTGCAGAAATGTGCAATAGATACAAAAAATGCTCTCCCGTCCACACGTGAAACCAGAGTGCTTTCCAGTTGTGTCATTTTTGTGATGAGATGTGCAGGAGTTTCCTTGCCGGGGGGGGAGTGTGGGGGATGTGATATTTCTGTACTTAATATTAAAAACTGTGGTTGTATTGAGAGGTGAAGGGKTTTTTTGGTGGGGGCAGAAGGTTTGGTATCTGAAGAGGGAGTGACAGAGGGATCTGAGATGTGATTTTTTTTTTTTTTTTTTTTTTTTTTTTCTTTAATTAAAATAAAAATTTCATTTTTGTAGCTTCATCCTGAACAATAGTTTCTCCATGTAGAGCGCAGGATAATGGTGTATAAATTTCAGTATTTAACTAAAATTATCTCATCCAAAGCAAAAGCTCGCTGCATTGTCTTAGTTCTACGTTTGTAAAGCGGTGCTTATGCTTATCCCTCAGATAAGTATTAGTGAATATTTTGCAATTCTAAAGAATTAATAACATTAATACAGGTACTCTTGAAAGGATACATACTAGAAAAACAAAATAAGTCTTAGTACTCTGATATTTATTATGAAAGTAAGTTATATTGAGACCCCTTTAAATGCTGCTTTTGAGTATGCAGTAGCTCAAGAGAAGGAATAACTTCACTGTGTTGCTTATGAAAAACTGGCTGACTACAAATTTTTATTAGGACAAGTCATTTTTTCAGAATACATCATGTAAGAGTGTTTTCTTTGTAAATAGTGCGTGGAGTAGTGGAATGGATGAATTTGAATAATAATTGTTCTTCCACTTTTCTCAGCAGAAGCATTCAGTTATGGAGCTGTGCACTGAACTTTTTTTATGATACGCATAAATATTTACCAGGGAGAGCTGGAAAAGATCTGCTAGGACCCCGAGTCTGTCCTCCTGCCAGGAGAGGGCTGTTCTCCATGCCATATGTCCTGACATGTTGTCAGCTGTTTGTGTACATTATGCAGCAGTTGCTAAACAGTTGGTACTGTTTTCCTTTAAGAATGTGCCACTAGGTTCAGGACTGCACTGCATACCCTATGAAAAAATAGAAAAAAAAAATTCCCCCACCCCCTCCCAAATGTAAATTCAGCTTGTTCAGCAGCAGCGCAGAGCCCGGCATTGTTTGCTATCGGAAGTGTGAGCTAAAGGGACAGACATTCCCCCTGCTCAGCGGGAGCGCAGAGCTACGTTTTGCCCTTGTTGCATTATTAATGGCACAATGCAATGTTTTTATGTTGCAGATGGCTAAGAGCTAGCAAGGCATATTCAAGACCATGATGGCTCAGTTTCCCACAGCTATGAATGGTGAGTAGCTCGGGTCAGTTTGTTTAGGTAGGGGTGGGAGCATTTGTCTTTTCTTTTTTTTTTTTTTTTTTTTTTTTTTTTTTTTTTTTTTTTTAAAAAAAAAAAAAAATGCTGATTTTAGTACCTGCAGCAGCGTTGTGGTCAATTTGCTGCAGATTGCTTCCTGTAGCCTAACTTGTACTGTAAGACTGGGAGAAATTCCGTAGAAGCATTACTGCAGTGTAATTTGGAGTATGGATATGCCTGGAGCATCTAGGAGTCTCAGATCATTTAAAGGGTTGAGGAATGTGTTACTCGTAGTGTGAACACTGTCTGACTTCAAGTGGGGAATATGCTAAGTAATAGTTGATTAAACTTGCATACCTTTTCTGTAACGTAATTCAGAACAAAATGTGTGTCCTTATAATATATTATGCTATTTACTTTAAACCAAAATATTTGAATGTGTTAAGCAATTTGCTACATTGATGAAAATAATCAGTCTTTCTCAAAAAAAATGTTAAGAATTTTCCTCTTGATTCTGTGCCCCATCTACTATAGGAACTTTTGGATTTGTTTTTTGGTGATTTCCTTTCAAAGACATATGAGAGTTGAAACCTTAAAATTGTTTGTGCGTCTATGTTTGCGTTGGAGCTCTTCATTTCTTGAGCAGGCTTATTTGTGAAGATACAATTTGCAAATATCTGCTGAGAAATTTGATGTTTACATGTTGTTGTTTACAGAGCTGGCCAAAATGAAAAGACAAGTACAGGAACAATGTTCTGCACTTCAGATATTTCAGATAGAGAGTATTTCTCCTGATAAAAATAGGGAAATAGATATAAGAAAAAGTATTTCTTATCTCATTTATCTGTGAAGGTTACTGCAGGACTGAGAGGTCTTTATTTAACTAATTTAGAAAATCATCACTGCTGAGATAAATTGGGTGAGTAAGGGGAAGTGTGTTTTTTGCAGAACAACAACATTCAGATTTCAAATTAAACCTCTGTTTTACACATCTGTTTCACGTGTGCATGGAACATTTTGTGAAAAAATAATCAGTGTGATCAACACCTTTTTTTTTTTTAATACAGTCAGCTGTAGTTTGTTCCAGACTTTGTTTCACAGACTTAACAATAAAAGAGAAGTAAAAGGAATGAATATAGTGTATATAATAGGGAAAAACCTAAATACCAGATTTTGTTTTTTCCACTTTCTTTGATATAATGAAAAAGTATTTTTTTTTTAATTGCCCCATGCTTTTTGCTCCTCAACTTAAAAGAAACAAACAGAAGCTCCTTTCGGGGAGGATACAGATTTATGTTCTTGGCTGTCTCCATGGTTGATTTATGCATAAACTATTTGGTGTCTTTTTGGTTTGGTTTTTTACTCCTTTATTCTGCTGGAGGATTGCAAGTGTATTGACAGCACTGAGCACGTACATGACTTGATCTCAGAAGTCTTAGTTTGGGAGAGCGATCCTTTCCTTGATCTGAAATCTCTTGGGCAGTACTGTCCACCGCTCTCAAAAGGAACGGTGCCACAAGATGCAGTCTTTTCCCTTGCAGAATTTTACTGTGTTGAAGAACATAGCAAGAGAACGTGAGTAGGAGAGATACCAGGCAATAGTTAAACTATTGCTCCTCACAGAATATTTGAATGACTGTGTGTAGTTTTGCAGTCACATTTCTTGTCAGAATTGATTAAATTTTTAAACAAGTCAGATGGGAAAAAAGAATAGTTTTAATGTGATTTCTGGATAAATGCTGAGCAACCTTTGCTGTTGAAATTGTTCTTATCTAATCTGTGTTCCTATTCCCAGCTACTCACTACCACTGTTGTTTCAAAGTAGATCACCTGCATTTACCACTCATTGCTCAGTGGAAACCCCTGTAATTATGTTGTTAGACCTTGGTAGCGACTTCAAGCATGAGATGAAGAATGAGGTTGTGCGTGAGGCAACTAAACCATTAGGCATTGCTGCAGCCTGAGAGCACCTGCTGCCTGCCACACCTTCATATTAGCAGAGCGTTGACCCTTTCCTTTTGTATCCTACTAGGGGAAAATGGTGTTTTTCTTCTGGGGAAAAAAACTCGTTATTCTTATCAAGGTACAATATGCTTAGCTTTTAGTTCGTTAGTAGTGTAAGGCATGAAGTAGTTTCAGTTTCAGGATTATTTTTGGCTCTCTGTTACAGAAAAGTGAGCGGACAGCATGGAGCGGATGTGTGTATAAATGCGTGATTATATGACACAGGGTGACAACGAGTTTGAGAACTGCAGGGTTCAAATGACAAAGCACGATACTCAGTCTCAAACAAATACAAGTAGAAGATGCTACAACACTTTATTTACCAACCTAAGCAGAGAAAGGGAAGTCTGCACAGGACCTCAAGAAGGAGGGGTAACTGAGTCGTGTGCTTGAGTTCCAGTTGAGAGACTCAACTTCATTGAGGGCACCTTAAGCTGTTACTCAGAATACACCCCCACCAGAGTAGGCTCCCAAGACTGTCTAGCCTCAGCATGTGGCTGATGGCCAGACTGCATGTTACACTGACAACTGGCATATTCTTTTTTAATTATGTGGCCACATGTAAACTTCAGCTTGTTGAGGCATTGTGTGCTCTAGGGGCACATGTTCTTGCTAGACCACTTACCTTTCTTCTCTAAAGTCATGAAAGGACGCAGTGAACAGAAGGTTCCCTTTGACTCTCCATTTCTGTCCAAGGTGACCTTTGTGGATGCCTTACTAACAGGCCTGAAATTCAAAGAGGAAAGGCAGGACTTAGAGTGCATGTTGATTTTTCTGGAACTCGGGGCAGACCTGCCAGTTTTTACAATTTCATCTCCCGTGCAAAATGTAAAGATTGTGAGTGATGACATTTTATACGAAAGGCAAGGCTGAGTAACGTGTTTCTTCTTATGTAGAAAGGCTGCCAATTACAAAATATACATACAGCACCAGATGGATAACAGCCAGACATCTCTGTGGAGTCCGGTTCTATCAAAGAGCCACTCCAGGCATATCCATCTCCCCAGTGCGCAAACAAGATCAAGGATTCCCTACTGAAGATTTAGTTTTATCCTGTAACTGTCTGAATATTGATCGTTATCTCTGTGAAAATGATAAAACAAACCCAGTTTCTGATAGTTTATTCTCCTTACATACAGTTCTCCATCTGGACAAAGCTTTCTTAGGAATTCATCCCAAGTCTTGCAAAAGCTTTTGGAAATGGCATTTAGTTACACTAAATAACAAATACCTTCAACAGTTGTATTTCTAAAGAAGGAGTTAATATACTAACCACAAACAACAGTTAAAAGGATAAAGGCTTTAATAGGTTAAAATGCACTTCCACTTAATTTGTCTCTCTGATTGCTGTCTTTATCACAGAGCAGGAAGAAGTAGCCATCACTGCCACGGGATGCCTTCTTTACAGCTGGAGAGCAGTTGCAAGATGTTGCTGTTCTCCTAACTCCCCTTCTTCTGTAGGCTAGATTTTTTCAGTGTTTAATATCCATGCTGATGCTGGGTCTTGGTTTGGGGAGATTTAATCTTGACGGTCCAGCTGGAACAAGGAAAGCAGTATTTGCCGATCAGTATCTTTCACATTGTTTCCTTAAGTACCATTGGAATTTTTGGGCTGTGCTTTTTTTTGTTTATGTTTTTATTTGTCCTTCCTCTTCCCTTCTACCACCTGTTTCCTTTTGATATAATTTTTTGTGGTCCAGCAGGAAAATACCTCTGATAAACTGAGGTGCAAAAAGTAATACTCATAACTCATTTCACATGCTTCTCAACCTTCATAAGTCAAACTGGATTTTATGCTGCTGTGAATAGAATGGAGTTCTGTGTCCCCGCACTTAGTTGTGTTGGAGAGTAGGGTAGACATGAATGGGTTGAGTGAGGTCCTGGTTCCACTGATGTCAAGGGTAAAACACTCCCTGATGCTAAGTTCTGCTGCTTCTTTATTAAAAAAAGTCTCAAGATCTGTGGTCTGAATTTTTTTTTAATTAGGAGGAACCCTGGTCATCACAGTTCAATTAAAAACTACTTGAATGCAACCTGACTCTTAACCTTGTGTGCACTGTAGATACGGAAACTGTAGACTTGGGTGTCAACAAGTGTAGATAAAGATACTAAGCTGAATTAGACCTTGCAAAGAAAATATCAGAATTTGTTCTCCCATCTAAAAGAAGGAAAAGGAAGGAAATTCTAAGACAAGGACAAGTATTTTCTGTGTCCTTACTTATAAATGAATCCTTCCTCTCACTTTTCAGTGAGGACAGCAGTGTCAGTTGATATGGAGCAAAATTCATATGCTCAAGTTAGAGGGGCGTATATGTTCCACTATCACACCCAGCAAAAAATTAGATTTCCAATTGCATGTGCCGTATTATATGTTTTCTTTAATCCTAACAAGTCAGAAATAACACTATAGGATTGCAGAATACAAAGTGTCTTATTCATATTTAATTATGAGGATAATATGATTCACACGGAAGATGCAAGAGGAAATCTTGGAGGAGGAAATAGACATGGAGGTAAATGTTAAATGGAATAAATAGAATTAGGTTTTAACAAAAGAAGGTTGCACCTCATGCCTTCTTCAGTAACTGAATTTTGTAGACAAAGTGTAACAGATCCCATGTTTGGACTTCTTCAGAGAAATAACTGGCTAAAAGCGAAAGAAAATGCAAATTTTAGACTAGGATGTTGTAATAGTGATATTCTTAATGGATTTTTATCTTGAGACTAGTCTTACTTGTTATTATTTATGTCAACATCATCCGTAAAAAGCAAATGTATGCTGGTTAAATTGGTGGTTGATGCAAACTTAGGAGTCATTTTCCAGCCAGAATTATACAGTATGAACTGCATATCATTGGTTAAATTTCATCACATTTCTGTTGTGCTGACTTCAAATACATTTTTAGTCATACCATTATGGGCTAGAAGAATTTTTGCTGTATGCTAGGAACTCAGCAGTTGGCCGTGACTAAGGAGGAAGACAACCGGATGTATTAGATGATCACGTAGTAATTACATGATTTGAGGGAAAGGAAATGCATCCTAAAATATGATGGGTGAAATAAGGAGTACTGTGTGCTATTGCATAAGGCACTGGTGAGACATCTTGTGGGATATAGGGGAGAATTTGGGTTATCTGCTTAGGAGGGGAAAAAAACCAAAAAGTGTAATAGATGCAGAGTTAGGCTTCAGTGTTATCCAGGAGAAATGAATTAAGTGTTGAGAAAGACTAAAGAGATTGTCTTTGTTAACCTACCAAAATAAAAGCTTACTAGTGTTTTTTTTTTTTATTTCATTGTATTTACTTTACAGTAAATAAATTTGCTCTTTAATTTTTCTTATTAGGAAGGTAAACATTAAGGAGGGAAAATAACTTTAAGTACAATGTTAGCACAAGGTTAAATAGAGATGAATCAGCTGTCGGTGCAGTTGGTCTGGAAATGGGAACGGTTCTGTTAGCAGTGACGTTCTGGACTATGGTCAAGGAAAAAGTCTGATCACCTCAAGGCAGAGCTTGCATTTTAGGAAGGAATTACTATATTAGAGTTTCTTGGAGTAGCAGCAGTCTGGACATGGTGACCTTGGTAGTCCCTTCCAATCCTATGCTCCTGAAATGTGTTTAAAAAAAAAAAAAAAAAAAAAAAAAAAAAAAAAAAAAATTAGATAATAACCTAGTGAAGATTAGTGTTAGATCTTCATCCATTAACTTACTTTAAGCCTATAGCTGCTTTGTCTTGCTAAGATTTTACTTTGTTAGTATCATGTGTTAGCTTTTATAAGGTAAGATTACACTGAGTGGGGAACCCAGGACGGTTTTTATCTGGAATAATAATACTATAATGCAAGCTGCTTTATTCATTTTGGATGTCAGTGAGACTTCCTGATGGCTTTTCTTCAAAGCATGTAAAAACCAAATCAAAAAACCAAAAGAAGATCTACAAATACTTGCCCAAAATGGAGACAGAGCCTGAAGGTTTATGAAGGGATGCAGAAACATAAATCTATCACATGGCTGAGCTTCAAAGGGCTTTGACTGTTAAAATTTTCATTTCCTTGAAGGGTTAGCTCCAAAAGTTTGGTTAATGTACTACTCTGATAAACCACTTCATGTGGTTGTTGCAATTTAGGGTTGATGAGCGTTGTGTGAAGTGGTACCATCTTAACATCTACTAAATTCCATGTCGTCTGTGATCACTGTGGCCACTTTGAACTGGCCGTAGATGATATTAACTGGTATTGGCAGAATGAGTTCAGGTTTAGCCCACTAATTATAATGACAAGAATAAACACATTTTTAGACACTGTGGTCTGTCAAATGTATTTATATAATGCTGTGTTACTTTAATTAGGAATCTTGGATGTTCAGGCTTTTCAATATACCACATCAGTTCTTTAGGACATCTGTTGTTTTTCTTACAATGGAACTTAAATCATAATTGAGATAGCTAGAAGGGATGAAACCCCGGAAAGCTAAAAGAATATCAATGTTCATGGGACTAGCATTCTTATCGGGTACCTTCAGAGAAGATATTTTAATAACTTCAAAATATTTGTGGTTAAGTTGGGAGTGAAGTGCTCTGTGTGCAAGTCTCAAGAACAGGTAAGATTAACTGAATATCAAGCGCTGTCTTAGTGCTGTTTATCGAAGTCATTTGTTTAAAAGTTTTTAGTTTTGTTTTGTTTTTTAAATAATACTTGGTATATTTTAAAGCATGTACCAACATTTTCCCCTGCACTTCTTCTCATAACCATAATTTTGTGTTTAACTGTGATCTCTGCAGTACAGTTTTTGTTTCTCTAGGAAACGTATTGCCTGAAAGTCGTGGTTTCACTATTGCTGACGAACTCTGCACTTGTTGCAGTGTGTGTGGATACCTGTATAACAGTGTGGAAAAGAGTACGCTTATTTTTCTTAAGAGCCATGGGTAAAATTTGCTGTGCCACAAATGATAGTGCTTTCATAACGCTATATTTCACAAGAACTCTTCAAGCTTGTGGGGAAAAAAATACAGATGCAAGTTAACGTATAAACTGCTTCTGATATAGATGATGTGGGTTGGAAGGCCAGCAGAATTATTCCTCTTATTTCTCAGAGGACTTCAGACTGGATTAAGAAATAAATGGATGGTACTTTTTAACCTAACCTGAAAAAGATAACACCCACTCAACTCTGCTATCTGCAGGATCTGATACGCTTGAGGCTCTGGAAAAACCTAGAATTAGACACGGAGTAAGGATACCTGTGAACGAGGTGGCCAAAGAGAGAACGTGGCTCCTGTGTTAAGGGAGACTAAATGGATTAGAGCTGTTTTTAATTTTGTTTCGAGAAGAGACAGTTGAGTTGAGGATGTGATAAAAATCTGTAAAGCCATCGTAGCATATAAAAGGATAACAGGGAAAGAATATTCACTGTTTTTCAGAACTGAAAAGGAAAGCAATACCCAGTGAAATTACTGAGCTTAAAGCAGGCAGAAGAAAATAGGTTGGTTGGTTGGTTGGCTTGTTTGTTTTTTTCACATAATGAACAACTCAGTTTTGGGACTAATTGTCTCAAGATGCTTTGGAATGAAAAGCTCCAAGTACATGGAATCAAAGCTTGGGGAGGAAAGATCTGTGCCATGGCTATTAAGTGCAGGGGGTTTTGGTGCCTTTTTGGCTCAAGAAGTCTCCCAAATTGCTGATTTCTGACAGTTAAGAGTGTGTAATACCTAGGGAAGAACTCTATTCCTAATTCTATTCCATAAGTGGCCCTATGAGCCACTGTGGAGGCAGGATTAGGGACTATGGTATAAACTGATACCAAAAGTCTTATGTTCATGAATTAGACAATTTTTAATTTATTATATTTAAAATCAAACTCCCTAGTGTGCTGGGAAAATAGTATTGTATATGAACTGGATATAGTTGGCAGATTCTGCTAATTAGTAATTTAACATTATAAGGAGTACTGTTTAAGCAAACTCTCTTATTCTTGCTTTTGTTACCTTTGTGTTTTCTTCCAGTTTACCCTACATGTTTTCTTTCTGTCAGGACTAGAAATTACAAAGAGGAGGGTAACAAGAATGATCAAAGATACAGTGCAGCTTCCATATGAGGAGTAATTACATTGACTAGGATCTTTCAGCTTGGAAAAGAAATGGTGGGGATGGTGGATACAGTAGATGTCACCTTCTCAAAGTCATTCGTCATTTTGTAGTCAAGGGAATGGTAACTGATCTCTGATAACACAAGAATTAACCAGTATCGAATGAAAATACCATTGGCAGATATCAAACAAGCAGAGCACTTTGCACAGTGTCAAATAAACAGTGAAAGCCATAGGAAGCTGTGGATGCCAAAAGGTTACTTGGATTCCTTAAGCAATTAGAGATAGGTGCATTCTCCTTCCATTAATGAGGTACCTCTTCTGGTTCAGGAGCTACACTGGGGGCTGAGAAGACATCCTGGGGAAGTACCACCATGTGCTTGCCTCAGCCTGTCACTCTGTGCCAGGAACTTAGCTAGGTGAATATTCAGTCTGAACTGGCAGGGTCGTTATTGTGTTTTGTTTCCTAAATTATCTCCTAATTTAATTTTATTCCACAGATCATTCGGGAAATGCCTCTTCATTTTCCTTCTCTCCCACCCTTCCTGTGTATTTTTTATTTWWTTTTTTTTTTTAATTTGGTGGTTCTTCTCTTTTCCTCTTTCCTTTCAAGTCTGTCTGTATCCCAATTCTCTCCATTGTAAAGATAGCCCATCAGCCTTCCTCCTGGTCCCAGACTTCCTCCCCAAGTCTGAGAACCCGGAAATGTTGTTTTTACTCTTAACGGCCAGATAATGACAAGAACTACAAAAATTACTATAAAAGATCTAATATTCCTTGAACAGAGTTCTGCTCTGATTTTATGTCAGTGTCTGTTTTTGTAGGAGAATCATTTCCTTTACTCCACCTAATCTCAAGGTTCATTTTGCATCCTCTTGCCTGRTATTTTTACTGCCTGCATTTCTCCCAGTGTGGAAAGATTTACTAGCTGCCACAGATGGAAACTCACCTGAATCTTATTAGTTTTGCTGCATTCCACAGAGATTTGCTAGACAATAATTAAACAAATTATCCTTTTGTAAATTTTTAATTAAGTTGTAGGGGGGTTTCGTGAATGCTGGTGAGCAGCAGCAGCGTAAAAAATCCATTTTCAGAATTAGAAAAGTTTAGTCTAAGCTCTGGTGGGCTTTTTCCTCAACCATGGTGATTAAAAACTTTTATTTTCCTCATTGAAGACTTTGATGCTATACAGGTTGACAGGAGTTTACTCAAAAAAGCTTCTGAGTTGTCCTAAACTGAAGGGTAAGCATGTCTTCCATCTTCTGTGTCGTGCTGGGAAGGAAGGCTGTGGAGTCTGTCAGCTGGAGGTACGCTCACCTTGACAACAAATGAAGGCAGGTTTTGCAGCTGGTAGGGGAGAATTTGGCAAAGTATGCCTATTTTATGCCTTGATAATATTGTGTACTTTGAACTTTTCATACTTTCCATTGGAAAGATTCTTGTTGGTGTGACTTTTTTCTTCTCTCTCTTTTYCATCTCTGAAATCCATCCAAAAGTGTTAATTCTGGGCAAAGACAAGGCTATGTCATTGGATAGAAGAATGGGCTTGTTTCATGTGCTGTTAGTAACTCAACAACTACAGGTGATTTCAATGGCATTGTTTTTCCAGAATTAGGCAGAAAATACTTCTATATTTATTGCTAGTATTGAATCTAGATATGGGGAAGGCTTAGGTTAAGCCAAGTCTGTGTGCCAACTTTTTCCTGTAAGAAAAGGAAAAGTTAAATTAGCTTTCAAGAATAAAGTATGGGTTTACCAACATTGTAGGTTACCGTAATTGCACTTTTTGATGAGAAATAGTATTTTCTGAAGTTTTAATGAAGCAAGATTTCTATTGAATGAGTTGTCACAAATTCTACAGAAAACTAGTATARAAGGTAGCATGCTAATGTGCAGTTGAGAGTACTGTCATATTTATACGCATTTCCTAATGTATTTTTTACATTAGTGGAGCTCTAACAAAACTTTAAAAAAAGATTTTTTTGCTTACACATCTTCAAGTCAAATTGCTGTAATTTGCTGTGGCTGTGTTTTGCGCTTTTTTTTTTTTAATATTTTGCTTGCTTGGTGTGTTGCTTCATGTTTCAGTGGAGCTTGGCAATACTTTAATTAAAAAGGAGCTTTTGAAAATGGATAGCCATAATGAGCTAAATGATTCTGTGATTTTTAGAAAGTATAGAAATACTATCCTGTTATTATAAACTGATAGTTTAAGTGCTTTGGAATCGTCAAGTTGCGCTGTAAAATTCAGAAAACAAGTGGATCTTTACTGTTAGCATGAACTAGACTATTATGTATCTCTAAATTGTTTTTAGGGATTATACTCATTCTAAAAGCAAGGATTATGTTTCTACATTGAGATCATTGCATGGCACAGAGATGTTAACGTTCTTCCGTTACAGATAGATTTTTTTGTATTGAAGTGGGGCGATGCCAATGACCGTATGATCAGACAAAATACTGCATCATACGGAGTTCTGCTCCTGCTTCGTAGGCGCAGGTGGTTAGTTTAAACAAGCCCAATATTTGAGTTTAGTGAACTGCTGAACCTAAGGATTCCCAATACACCTAAATATCTAGAAATCCTGTACTTAATGGAGAGAATATGAATTGTACCCTAAAATACAACGTGTCTGCTGCTGCTTTTCTGTTCACATTTCTGTAAGCATGCTTTTGAATTAAGCAAATATTTCTTGGCCAAATCTGTGTAGCTCTGCGCTTGCCTGATGCTACTTAACAGCCTGTCTGCAGCTAACAGTTATTTTTGGATAGCACATCAAAGACACTTGAAAATCTTTAAAAACTCTCTTGGCTTCAATGGGCACGATTCTTGTAATTTTAGTGAAAATACAAAATTGAAGGAGAAACATCTTTCCCTCTGTTTAATGTGCTTTAGCTACAGGTGTTTCCTTTCAACTGTGTATACATTAAAGAAGCTGCTGAAGCTGTTGTTAAGCATAGACATACCCTTTTCCTCTGGCTGTTGCCGCAGTGTTGCTTAATACGTTGAGAGCCTCCGTGAAGCATTTCTGGTAGGACAAGTAGTATTGGGGTTAATGCGTGCATTGTGAAAGGAGGTTGCATGTGGCTCCTGCCGTGGCCCGAGAACATGGGAGCTGGGCATAGGAGGTGCGTTCCTCAAGGAAGAGCAGGTGGTACTTTGGGATGGACCCAAAGCCACAGCAGTAGTAGTTCATAACACGTTTGCACACCTAAATAAGAATAAATGCTTATTATCAGTCAGCATTTTCTCCTACATTTGATATAAAGAATCAACAACAAAGGAGGGAAGCAAATATTGAAAATAGCAATAACACTGATAAGGAATCTGGAAATTCAGTCTAATGGTAGAATGTTCTGTGTATTTTCAGACTCTTGGAGTGTTTACTCACCACTGAGGAAAAATTAGAAGTGTGATTCAACATCTCAGTTGGGAGCATTAAATCCGATCTGTAATAAATAATTCTGTGGTAAACTTATCTACAAACACAGACAGAAGAAGACTGGAATTGTTAGATTTATCCCAATATGTCTTACACCAAACAACTCTCTCAAGGCTCCTAATGGGAGACAATAATGCAATTGCTGGTTGCATTACGGAAAACCCCTTGTTGTGCAGCTTGAGGCACGCTGCTGCATGTCTGTGTTGAAATTTCCCTGTCTTTAAACATGGGGATAAATATTTATTTAGGGTCATTATGAAGCTTAACGCTAGTTTTTTTGATGGTTAAAAAGGTGATGGTATAATCTCTCATCCTCGTGACTTACGTGTACAAGGAATGCTCTTTCAATTTAGGTTTATTATCTCTGTGGAGTTAATTAACTTTGTAGGTCGTAGGAGCATAGTTTTTATTAGGGAAAAACAAGCAACGCCTATCAGTGAAAAACAAACACAGTTCTTTGGAGAATGTGAGAAATGTCTTACGATTTTCCACAACTGAAAACTCTTCCTGTGTCCTTTTCACTAATAGTACCACTCTTGGTACAACTACCTTTTGCCTCTGAGTAGTACTAACCAGTGGCAGAGGTCTTACAGAGCATTTTCAAGTCTATTTACTTTTTTTTCTGGGATTGCACTTTCTTTTCTCCCTTCTTTTTCAATTGCAGCTTACCGTTTTAAGGAAAGAACAATGTTTGTTTGTTTCTGGTGTTGGCAGCCCATCAAAGCAAGTCCTTTATTTTCTTCAGATTATCTGTCTGTTGCAGTGTTGTAAAGGCATTTCTGGAGCTGTCCTACCAAGTGCTGTGATCCTGCCATAAGCAGACCCTCATGCTCTCTCGTAGAAAGATGTCTTTTATTTAAAATTAGCTTCAAGGAACAGAAAATGTTATTTAATCCCCAGCATAGTYGCTTGTTTCCAACACTAAAAAATTGTGAGTGCTACCACATTGATTTACATATTAATACCTGTTACATGAAGGTGAGGTCTGTATGTATTTTGTCATCTTTAGAGAAGTCTTGAAGGTACATTAAATTAATGATGTGTAGCACTGGGTTGTTTGTGTGGGTCTTTTGTCGTTCTATATGGACTTTCTGCGTGGGTAGAATCCACACGTGACTTTGAACTCTTGAACATGTTGTAGAGCTGTGGAGTGGGCAAGTAAAGGAGCTTTCTCTGTTGGTTTCTCCCAGGCTTTCTGATCTGGTATAAGGAATCAGCTGAGACACTTCTGGACCTTGAGTCCAGATTTCCCATGTTGGATCTCGAGAACACTTGCCAGTCCTGATGTTTATCCACAGTCTTCTCTGAAAGTACCAGCCTTCTCTAGAAAAGATAGTTTGACATCTGTCTTCCAAAAGCATTACTAATATAGAAATGTGTTTTTTCGTAAACAGAAAAAGCAAGTGAAGGCAATAGTTACTCTATTCTAGAGAGAATCTTTGTGGGGAAAATCTCCAAGTTCAGCATTTCTTGAGTTTTGATTCCTAAAAATGCAGCGTAGTCAAATACAGCATTAGCTTCATCTAGGTGGGTCTTGCTTCATGTATGAAGTTGCGAGATTGCCGAGTAACCTCTTTCGAAGAACAACGATTTCATGAGGTATCTTCTTGTCAGAAAGATTGTATTTTTTTCCCCCTCCACAATTATACCATCTACAGTTGGGGAAAAAATTACTTGTCTCATGAAAATTTCCAGGAAACTTAAGCTCTTAAGTCAGAAAAGTAGTTTACGTACTATTCATTGGCTGCAGCAAAGCCTGTCACGAGAGCATGTGGCGGCAACTGTATTTTGATTTCTGATGCTAAACTGATTTTAAGAAGTATTGTAGTTCACTGCTATTTGGTGCCAGCTCAGAATCTCTGGAGTGCCAAAGGTTCACCACTGCTCCATCAAGGGGATGGCGTGCCTCTTGCCCCATCCTGTCATCAGAGAGGTGTCTGCGAAGAGAAGATGCCTGCAGTTTGGTTTTGTGATTCATGTATGACTTCCCATGAGTAAGGGCTGGGGCTGTGAGGAAGGAAGAAGAATAGCGATGTCTCTGGGCAAAATTAATGGTTCTCTTTGGCTGGATCTGGCTTAGGGGCAGGACGTTTCTCAGCCCTGGGATTGAAGGCGTGTTAGTGCAAAAAAGTGTTGAGCTAAGCCAGATAAGTTTAGATGACATGTCTTGGATGGCAGATATTTCTTTTTGACTCTTCCTGCAGCTTTGTCCTTCCAAGAAAAGGAGTAGTCTTCCCTTTGTTACAGTTGGACGTGCCCAAAACTTGGTTGTTTGTAAACCAGGCAGTGTAATTTTTCTCAGCAGTGATGCTGAGTAGCTGGTTTTACCACTGGTGGTAGCTATGGGAGACAACCACAATATTCGTGAGGATTGTAGCATGTTTTGATGGTGACTGCACAGGAGAACTGAGTTTCAAACTAATTTTGTCTGTGGTAAGTCTTTATTGTGATGGTCTCGGTTGTGCTATAAGTAAACACGGCAATTACTTTGAAGAATGGTTTTGTGATGCACTTTGTGGAATTGCCAAGACCTTGTGATCCCCGTTGTTCAAACTGTTAATTTCAGGTAGACCGATGTGGTATTTTTGCTCGGTATTTTGAGGAATCTTAATTTTAATGACACTTTCTGTGCAGATAGATTTTTCTTTTCTTATTTGTATCTCCAAATGGTAACATCAAAAGAGTCATGGGCACATGGTTAAGCTAAAAATAAGTGCTTGCAATGCTTTCACCTTCCCTCTTGTGCTGTGCTCCTAACTTTGTTTCTGTTGCGTATTGGGGTAGGAGTTGGAAAAAACAGTGAATCCTTTAAATAAGAAGTGTTGGGCGGGGCTTGAATGCCCACACTGTGGATCCCTACCATAAGTATTGGGTGGTTTTTAATTTTTTTTTTTTAAATGTTTTCATTGTCCAATGGTTATTAACCTGTATTCATAAAACAATGACCTGTTCTAGTTCAGGCTGAAAATGGCAGGCACTCTCTCTTAAATGACTTTAGGTTAAAACTTCGTTTTCTGGGACTTTGTTCAGTTAAAGACAAGCACCAAAAATCTCACTATCAGGCTGGGAGAGCTGTGCTCACTTGGAGATATGCTGTTTTCTAGATCCTAATCCCTGCTAAAAAAATCCCCATTACTTTCTAGGCTTGCATGTAAGGAATCACAGCTTTGGAAGGACTTTGTTTGGATAATGCCTTGCTTTTGTCCACCACCACTTATCTCATTTCTGGTTGGAATTTAGTACATGTTTTCATTCAACCTTCTAAATTAAAAGGTGCTCTGACATCTCCTTATCAACATCTTAAATTTCAAGGTATTGTTGAATGTTAATAGGTCTGAAGAGAGATGCGGCTAAAATTGTCTGAACTGAATGTGTTTTCTTTTAATTTATATTTACACAGTATGTACATTTTTATATCTTTTAAGCAAAATAGTCAAATTATGTAGGAGGAGGTCTGCTTTTGGTTTTAAGGTCTATTACATTATTTTTTTCCATACATATAAAAAACCTCAGTAGACGAGAGTGTAGCTTTATAGAATTAGTCACCAGAAAGAAGATTTTTCAGTCTCTGTCCTCAGGGACAGGGAAGATCTGAAATTCTTCATACCTTTGAAAATAAATTACTAGCAGGTTGGCCTTTCCAGGGTATATATTCAGTTTCCTGAAATATTCCCATGATGTAATTTTGATAACACGTGCGTTCATAGTTATCACTTTGCTGTGACAGTAGCTGCTTGCACTGGCTCGCTAGGACTGTGCGAGACGCACTTGTTGCTATAATAACGTTGTTTACAGTCAAAGATTTTTTTGAATTAAATTTATAGTTGCAAGAAACCTGTCATGGAGATGGTTACTGAAGAAACACTTTTGCGTGTTTAATTTGGGAACAAATAAACTATGCTAACAGCATAATTTTAACAGTAGAGTTTGCATCTGAAGGCCTTTTGTTATGGCTGCACTGATGATTTTTTTTTTTTTTTTTTTTTTTTTTTTTTTTTTTTTTTTTTTTGCCTAGGCTAGGATCAGTAGTGTGAAGTTCACAGTCGTAAGAATCAGCAACGCTGGAGCTGGGGTGCAGTGAACAGTCATGCACCCCACACGCTCTGCCTTTTAGAGAGCTCCGCGATGATCCCGAGGTTATCGGGGCAATGGCAGCACTCCTGCGCTCAGCACCTCTGCGTGTCAGAGAAAAGCAATCGCAGTCCTCTGAGCAAAGGTGCACAAAAGTATTTAGTGTGCAAAAACCAGCGAGATTCTTGGGGCGTGTTAATGAAGTAAAAAATGAGAATGAAGGGTGAATGCTGATCTTGAAATGCTTCTTGAGTGAGTTGTTAACATTAATTAAATGAGAAGTTAATGTTAATCGTCGTACAGCTACAGGTGTGAATCTGGTGATTCATTCAACTGCAAAATTTTAACACATTTGAGACAATGCCATGTAGAACTTTGAATTTCATAGTTTGAGAGGAAACATCATTTACTGGATTTTATTCAAAGGGATGTTTTGCTGAAATGTATTAGAAGAGTTTCCAGATTGATTGCCATCTTCTTGCTTACTTTGTGACATATAGTATAGGAAATTGTGCATTTCAGTACATATTTAAACAGAAGTTCCCTTACAATGTAAATTGGATTCTTTAGAGAAGCTACGGTGGTGCCAGTAACTCCAGTCAAGGAATTTTTACTGTGTTTTTAGCACTTTGCAGCCACTGACCACGTGAATATATTGTGGTGGTCTTAATCCTTCTGTCATTGATTATAAAAAGCTGAGGAGTGTTGTAGCTACATGCTTCAAAAGATGATCAAAACATGGTATTTCATATAACAAAAATGGGATGTTGCTAATATTATATTTTCCATCTATGAAAAAAATGGTCAAGTTTTCTGAAGTTGCTGCTGACAGCTTTAGGAGCACTTCTTCATCTTGTCCAGATAATTTCTATAAGCATTAACCACATTATGCACTTTCCATTTGTGTATTAAAACTAACATTTTAAGAAGATCTGAGTGCTGCTCTAATTTTTGCCATTGGGCGTAAATTGTCCTCATTTGTGTATTACGGCAATACTTGTACTGCCCATCAACTTTTAGGCATCCGGTTTATTATCGGTATCTAATCTAGATTTCTTTAGACTCCTTTAATTAGAAGAGAGAAATAAGGGGCGTTCTTGAAGTGCAGTTTTGCGTGCAGCCTGCAAGAAGACCCTTTCATTGAGGCCACACTAGAAAAAAACCAAGTGGCTCCTGAAGAGAGGGAAGCAAAACTCCAAATTCAGGTGCTTAGAGGTCGTATGCTAATGCCTTCCCAACTTTTTTGTCATTTGTATCCCCAGTGAGTTTCTGTTTTGGTTTGGTTTTTTAACTATTTATATTTCCCTATGAAGCAGCAGGGGTAAAGAATTCAATTTGTAAATATGAAAGGAGAATGACGGTCTTAACAGGACCTCCTTAAGAGGAGACATTAGGTCTTTTTGGAAAATGTATTTGCATATATGGATAAACACAGTCAAGAGGTGATTAACATCGCTAATATGTGTGTATTGGCATGTATGTCAGCTTGCAGTCTGCTGGCTTTTTTATTACTTTCGGAAAAACAGTGAAAAGAGCTGTTGAAATTTTGTAGGTTCAAAGCTTTGAAATTAGGTTTATGTAGAAAAAGAGGAAGCATTTTATAGTAACTTCCTTTCAAAGTGCTGGGGTTTTTAAAGCGACTTGTTAATATCTTATCAGAAGGATTATTTATTCCCTTGACTGTCTTTTAGTGAACAATACAAATACTTGAAGAACAGATTAACAGTTCTTTGGAAGTGGTAATGCTGAGTAGAATGTATTTTTAAAGGTGTTTTTTTTTTTTTTTAAGTAATAACCTTTTAATGCTGTTTTGGGGGTTTCGATTCAGAATTTCTGCTAATTCTTGCATTCATTGATTTGAAAAATTGTATTTTTGTCAAAAGCTTCCCGACTAAAACTTCCTCCTGCTTAAAAACCAAAACCAAACCCAATTATTTCTGGCAAACTGCTTTTCCTGCAAAGGACACACCCCCTGACCTTTATACAGCAGGTTGGAGCGTTTCTGAAAGTCACTCTGGTTCTGCCTGGTATGTCAGCACAGCTCTGTAAACGTGATTATTCCC
>JAYKAV010001145.1:891703-914907 GCA_035582835.1 Phoebastria nigripes | reverse complement strand
AAAAAAAAAAAAAAAAAAAAGAATTGTACTTTTTCCAAAGTTCATATTTGTCAAATCAGTTCTAACTAGTTAATCTCAACAACAAGGTGCTGATGAGCTTTTCTTACTTCTATCAAAGCCTTGAGTGTTTATTACAAATCATTGCCTTATACCTGGTTGCTTTACAGTTTTTGGTTTTGTTTTTTGTTTGTTTGTTTCAGCACTGCCTCATACTGGTTCTTTAGGTCCCATGGCAGGAGGGTTTGGTGGTACTAGTATACAGAAGGCACAGTCACTAATCGATTTAGGATCTAGCAGGTATGAAAGTTGAGTTTAAAATGATTATGTCTTAAAACTAAATAGTATGCCTTCCAAAACTTAGGGAGCATTTCTATTTTCAAGGTATATTCATTAAAAATTAGTCTATCTAATATGACCTACCAAGTCTGAAAATAGATTGTTTTGATATGCACAATAAATAATATTTTCAGTAAATCTGACAAAACTGTCCGAAGTAGGTGAGGACTTCAAATGAGAGAAAGCGGTGCCAAAAAGAAGGGAATGTACCTCATTAGTAAATAGAAATAAAACTTACCAAGTGGTTATAAAAGCAATGTTTATGGATTGATGTGCTCATTCATTATAGAGGGCACCATGTAATTAGCAGGCACGTAAGAGTAGTATTTGTTATAAATATTTATGAGTGAATTTGTTTTATGAATAATAGAAGATTATGAATCTTTGTCATCACCTGCTCTATTTCACTGGTTTTAGAGCTTCGCCATAGACAAAGTGAGGGACTAGGCTTATCTATCCAATTGGGCATCCAGGGAACAGTCTCCCAAAAGACAATACAGAGGGCATCTCAGCCCCAGCTCAGTTCCAGAAGGTGACTCAGAAATGCTTTCACCTCTTTGCTGCTGGTACAAGGCATCTAGGATGAATGCATGTCTAACTTCGGGCTCCTCATACAGACAGACACCTGATGCTAGCAGATGTTCAATAAGATGATTGTAGGCATGGTGTGTGCCTGTAATCATCTTTTTCGGGTTTTTTTTTGTTTTTTAATCAGAAAGCTTTCTTTTGCTGGTGGTGTAGTGTTGCAGAGTAGCTCTTCTTCGGTATTACTGTTGACAGCATTTTCACCATCATGTTATCTAATTCCACGCAAAGCGCGTCTATCCAGCATCATGCCCAGAAGGCTTTGTTTATATCAGCAGTCTTTACTTTATTGCCCTGTATAACACTGCAAATAGTTTTTTACTTGACGGAGTAGGGGATTACCTTAAACAAGGCAGGCTGGATGCACCTGGTTTTGTCTGATCTTCAAAGATCATAGAATCATAGAATCATTAAGATTGGAAAAGACCTCTAAGATCATCAAGTCCAACCGTCAACCCAACACCACCATGCCCACTAAACCATGTCCTCATCTACATGTCTTTTAAATACTTCCAGGGATGGTGACTCAACCACTTCCCTGGGCAGCCTCTTCCAATGTTTAACCACTCTTTCAGTAAAGAAATTTTTCCTAATGGCCAATCTAAACCTCCCCTGGCGCAACTTGAGGCCATTTCCTCTCATCCTATCGCTAGTTACTTGGGAGAAGAGACCAACACCCACCTCACTGCAACCTCCTTTCAGGTAGTTGTAGAGTGGACAAYGGTAGTGTAGATGGGACACTGTGAAAATGCTGGGAGTTGCAGGTAGAAGTTTTGTAGGTATAACTAAACATTCCATCAGTGCTATTCTGCAGAAACTGAATGAGTTGTTGAAAAACTCCATTCAGCCTGTCATTGTCACTAATAGAAAGAGGTAGAGGTGCAATAGAGTGGTTTTAGAAGCTGCTTTTGGCTGTGAGTTTATCAGATAAATCTTTATGCTCATGGTTATTCATTTGCATACCTCTTAAAGTTACTTAAACATCCACCCAGTGCTTCACAGCCCTTGTAAACATTCTTATGAAAGTTGAGATGTTTTCCTGTGGTTTCCTATAGCATTATTTTGCAGTGGTGGACTGATGAATTATGTGGCATAAGTGCCTGTGATACCAAGGGAACAGGATCTTGAATTCAGGAGTTTCCTTTTAGATATGTGTCCCTACTTTCACAGTAAAATTCCATATTAGTGATGAAAATATTTATAGCAAGTTAGCAGAGGTAAAACTTTGTGGAAGTTGTTTCATGTTACCAGAAGATGCCATATATCTTCTGTTCCAATGCTGGTTATTAAGCCAAGTTCATTCATTCTCTCTCTCTCTCTCTCTTTTTTTTTTTTTTTTTTTTTTTTTTTTTTTTTTTTTTTTTTTTTTTTTTTTTTTTTTACAATTACATTACAGTTCAAATTCTTCCTCTAGTGCTTCACTAGCTGGGAATTCACCAAAGATTGCATCCTCAGATTGGGCAGTTCCTCAGGCTTCCAGATTAAAATACAGGCAGAAATTTAACAGTCTTGATAAAAGTATGAGTGGATATTTATCAGGTGAGTATGGCATTTGATATGGAGAGGGAAAACCAGCAGTGTTTTCTGCCTCTGGAATGTCACAGGCTGAGGAATGGAATCCCAGCTTAGGATTTGACTTCCATATGAAATAAAAACTGAAATTGTTGACATTCAGACCTATACAGGAGACAGTGGGTTTCAGCTACTGGTTCCAGTCAGCCAAGAAATGGAAGTGGGTATCAGTTTATTGGCCTGGGCTGTGCATTAGACCTGGACGGGCCTGAGGAGGTAGCAGTCAAGGGGAAGAAGAGAAGAGTGGCAGTGGTGGGATATAACTAGAAGAACCTGCGAACCATAAGGCTGGGGAAGTTAGCTCCATGAAGTCAGCAGTCATTTTTCAAACATCACTCTTTGCACTGAGACTCTTTCTTATRACTTTGTGAAATGGGGGACGTCTGACAATCATTTTTGTGCCATGTGCTCTTATGTATATGTATTAATAATTGCTTAGATACTTGGGCTTTATCTTTTCAAAGAGAGCAGTTCAGGAAAGACACTGCAGTACTGCAGCCATTGATTGGAATTTTTCAAAAGTAATTAAAGGGATTCATTCCTTGTTGACTTTCAGTGACATCTGTGCTGTGCCACAGCATTATGGTGGTGTCAAAAGACTTCACACAAAGTTGAATAGAAGAATAGAACTTTATGAAAGTTCTTACAGAACTGGATTACTCACTGTACTGCAGCAAGTAGAGCGCTGGCCAAGCAGTTAGTAGATGTAAAGTCAGTATGCATGACTGTAGCTTACTAGATTTCCAGTTTTGAATAAGCACTTACCAAGCCTCTGCCTCAGTTTCCTAGCCTACAAAAAAGAAGGACAATTCTCTCTTTCTTGAAAGGGACTCAATGCTTTTTATCTTCTTCAGTTGATTTTGGGCTGAAAGTTTCATCGACCTGCATAGAAAGGTATATGGTTCTTTGCTATCAAAGAAAAGTTGAGAGCTTTCCAGCATGCTAGCTTAAGCTTTAGGTAGACAGTCAGCTGTGCTTTTGTAACAGCTGTGGGGATTACCATAAATATCCATTTTTCATGTCAGTTTTTCTGTTAGGTGCTGTGACTGAAAACTACACAAGAATACTTACATCTTTATTGTGTTCAGGTTGTAATGTCTGTTGTTAAGCCTGGAAGTAATGCCAGCTGTCAGCCACTGATGAAAATGGATTAGATTAATATTAAAAATAAACATGACCCAGTTCATGACCCATTTTTTGCTACATGTGAATCTTTGTTCAAAGTATTTATTTTTATTAAAATTTTTTACACTTTCACTAAGGATTTCAAGCAAGGAATGCCCTTCTGCAATCAAACCTTTCACAGACTCAGTTGGCTACTATTTGGTAAGTTTAGATTATTAATTCAACGTGTTTATGGTGTTAARAGAGGAAATGTACTTTATTTAATAAGAAATGATGAAGGGACACCATAGATCTAAAAACATAAACTGAAACTAAGCTACTTCTTAAGCTAATTTGTTCATCGGTACATTTTCAAAGGACACCTTAACATAAATAATTAATTTTTTCACTCTTTGTGTTTGTTTGTTAAACTCCATATAGTAGTACAGATACTAATTTCAATTTCTGATTCAGTGATGCGCTAGTTTAGCTGAGATGAGGGTTTGTTCATTTTAAAAATAGGATTCTGAAATCGAGCTTTTTAGTTTTAAAATATGGAGAAAGATTAAAAATGGAGTAACCCTTCAGATTTTTAGAGTTTTACTGCAGTTCCCATAAAGATATCTGCATATTACACATTTGTTAAGACTTACCTTTGCTGTGGTGATGGAAATGGTTACAGTTGTCTGAAGGCTTGAATAATCTGCCTTTACCCTGCTAGATATGRTAGTTTGGATTAGGCCTTCAGGCATAACTTGGATGTTATACATAAATACATAAAATTTACTGGCCCAGCAGAATTCACAGTAGCTTGGTGCTTTACTCTTTCTGAGTTCCCTTTCTTCCTCTTTATCCCAGGGCAGTCATTTGTTTGTCTCTAGCAGCAGCAGGCTGAAATACTCATTATATTCGTTCAGCTTATTTGGTTGCGTGCTGTGAAGGTCAAAATGAAATGTCAGGTTGTATTCCTCCACTCTGGACTATGGGGAAATAAAGCAGGTATATAGTGACTGTTTTCCTCCTGGGTGCCTAGCCTGAAGATATCGGTAGCCAATGCGAGGAGGTCTGTGTACCCAGGTATAGGATTAACAGCCCAAGTTTCAGTTTTGCCCAAAGTAAGGAGTTACCAATATTTCTATGAGGGTACCGTATTCATGGTAATTACTGTAATAATGGTACTGTTATGTGTGAATAGTGCTGGTCTGTGAACATAATAAAAATCTTATTTCATCATCTCCTGCTTTTGTTTTTCACTGTGGTGTGTGGGTGGGTGATGGTTTTTTGTTTGTTTTGTTGTTTCCTTTTTGTTTTTAGTGGGTTTTTTTAACGAGCACTTATTTTATTAAGCACTTAAGTGCAGTCTAAGGACACATTCCTGCAATTGTATCTACATAGATAGTTCTTTTAGAAAGGTTCCTGCTTTCTTGCCTGCATCTCTGGAAACATTTCACTGGTTTCCCACCCCCTCCCCCCCGGTTGTGTGGGAAGCATTTTGTAGGCTAATAATCATAGAATCAGAATAGTTTGGGTTGGAAGGGACCTTTAAAGGTCATCTAGTCCAATCGCCCTGCAATGAGCAGGGACATCTTCAACTAGATCAGGTTGCTCAGAGCCYCCTCCAACCTGACCTTGAATGTTTCCAGGGATGGGGCATCTACCACCTCTCTGGGCAACCTGTGCCAGGGTTTCATCACCGTCAGCATAAAAAATTTCTTCCCTATATCTAGTCTGAATCTACTCTCTTTTAGTTTAAAACCACTCCCCCTTGTCCTGTCGCAACAGGCCATGCTAAAAAGTCTGTCCCCATCTTTCTTACAAGCCCCCTTTAAGTACTGAAAGGCCTCAATAAGGTCTCSCTGAAGCCTTCTCTTCTCCAGGCTGAACAACYCCAACTCTCTCAGCCTTTCCTCATAGGAGAGRCGTTCCATCCCCCTGATCATTTTTGTGGCCCTCCKCTGGACCCGCTCCRACAGGTCYRTGTCTTTCTTGTACTGAGGGCTCCAGAGCTGGASGCAGYACTGCAGGTGGGGTCTCACCAGAGCAGAGTAGAGGGGCAGAATCACCTCCCTCGACCTGCTGGCCACGCTGCTTTTGATGCAGCCCAGGATACGGTTGGCCTTCTGGGCTGTGAGTGCCCATTGCCGGCTCATGTCCAGCTTTTCATCCACCAGTACCCCCAAGTCCTTCTCAGCAGGGCTGCTCTCAATCCCTCCATCCCCCAGCCTGTATTGATACCGGGGGTTGCCCCAACCCAGGTATAGGACCTTGCATTTGGCCTTGTTGAACTTCATGATGTTCACACGGGCCCACTTCTTGAGCTTGTCCAAGTCCCTCTGGATGGCATCCCGTCCCTCAGGYGTGTTGACAGCAGCACTCAGCTTGGTGTCGTCTGCAAACTTGCTGAGGGTACACTCGATCCCACCCTCTGTGTCATTGATGAAGATATTAAACAGTACTCGTCCCAGTACAGACCCCTGTGGGACACCACTTGTCACCGACCTCCRTCTGGACACTGAGCCATTGACCACTACCCTCTGGATGCAACCATCCAACCAATTCCTCACCCAACAGACAGTCCACCCATCAAATCCATACYTCTCCAGTTGAGAGAGAAGGATGTTGTGGGGGACCGTGTCAAAGGCCTTTGACATGTAGTCACTCCATCGTAGAAGGCCACTAGGTCGGTCAGGCAGGACTTGCCCTTGGTGAAGCCAWRCTGGCTGTCTCAAATCACCTCCCTGTCCTCCATGTGCCTTAGCAGAGCTTCCAGGAGRATCTGTTCCATGATCTTCCCAGGCACAGAGGTGAGACTGACTGGCCTGTAGTTCCTGGGTCTTCCTTTTTCCCCTTTTTAAAAATGGGTGCAATGTTTCCCTTTTTCCAGTCACCAGGGACTTCACCTGACTGCCATGACTTTTCAAATATCCTGGAGAGTGGCTTGGCAACTACGTCAGCCAATTGCCTCAGGACACTGGGATGCATCTCATTAGGTCCCATAGACTTATGTATATTCGGGYTCCTCAGGTGGTCACGAACCTGATCTTCTCTTACAATGGGAGGGACTTTGCTCCCCCAGACCCCATCTTGCAGTCCATCCGCTCGAGAGGTGTGGTAAGAGAGGTTGCCAGTGAAGACTGAGGCAAAAAAGTTGTTGAGTGCCTCTGCCTTCTTCTTGTCTGTTTTACCAGTTTGCCAGTCTTGCTCATCAGGGGGGTACGCAGACCTTCCTTTTCTGTCTGACATACCTGTAGAAGCCCTTCTTATTATTCTTTGCATCCCTTGCCAAGTTCAGCTCCATTCACACCTTGGCCTTCCTGACCCCATCCCTACACAGCCGGGCAGCATCCCTATACTCTTCCCAGGATACCTCTCCCTACTTCCACTGCCTGTGCATTTCCTTCTTGCCCTTTAGTTTGACCAGCAGGTCTTGACTCAGCCATGCTGGTCTCTTGCCTTCCTTTCCTGATTTCTTACACCTGGGGATCAAGAGCTCTTGCACTCTATGGAAAGCATTCTTAAAGATCTGCCACCTCTGTTCTGCTCCCTTGTCCCTGAGGGCAGTTTCCCAGGGGGTCCTGTTGACTAACTCCTTGAAGAGCTGGAATTTTGCTTTCCTAAAAGTCAGGGTCCTGACATTACTCTTCGCCTGACCCATATCCCTCAGGACTTGCGAACTCCACCAGTGTGTGATCACTGCGGCCCAGGCTGCCTCCAATCGTGACATCACGGATTAGCTCACTTGCATTGGTGACCATCAGGTCCAGTATCGCATCCCTTCTGGTAGGGCTGTCTATTACCTGGCTTAAGAAGTTACCCTCAATGCATTCCAGGAGTCTCCTGGATTGCCTACAGCTCGCCGTGCTGCTTTTCCAGATGTTGGGGTGGTTGAAGTTCCCCAGCAGGACGAGAGCCTGCAAGCGCAATGCCTCCTGCAGCTGGAGTAAGAAGACTTCGTCAATAGGCTCCCCTTGATCAGGCAGCCTGTAGTAGACACTAACCACAAGGTTCCCTTGATGATGGATTGTGTGGTTTGCCTTCTCCTTAGAGGGGGTAGGTGATCCTTTTCCTACCCATTGCAAGGTACTCTGGGGCAGCTCACATCTTCCCTGCACTGTTGAGGAGACACAAGGAGAAAAAAGAATTCTATGCAAAGGTTCCTGTTGTAGAGTTTGATGTAATTTGATATAATGTTTTCTTCTGCTTAAAAAAAAAAAAAAAAAAAAAAAAATTGAAAAAGTGGTTTCTAGTATTTTGAGCTGGTTAAGAACAGTCCTGGATTCTCTTCCCAGCTCTTCTCTTGGTGATGCAGTAAATCAAGAGATGTCTCTTAAACTTTCCTCTCCTTTTTGCTGTATTTTACGGAAACATCTGAATAGCAGTACRTTATTAAACAAAATAATATCTCCTTTCATCAACTATTCATGTTATTAATTGTAATTAGTTTTACCAGAACTTTTCCCAGGAATTCTCTATTTTAAAAATTATTTTTACGGTAAATTGTTTCAGCGATCATTTGTGAGTGATTGTGATGTTTTSTTCTAATTATTATTGCTTTTAAAACTGTGCAGGTCACTAGCTGATATTGATGGAGATGGACAGCTGAAAGCTGATGAGTTTGTGTTAGCCATGCACCTAACTGATATGGCCAAAGCTGGACAACCTCTGCCACTAACCCTGCCTCTTGAACTGGTACCACCTTCTTTCAGGTATATCACTGAGAGCAGCGAAACATAATACATTTTCAATGGAAGTGTTTTATACAAAGAAAATAACTGTGTTATTTCTCTAACAATGGTGGGGGGGTTTTCCCTCCAGGAGTGGAAAATACACTGAAAATATAAATGGGACTCTGCCATCTTACCAGCCTGTGCAAGAGGAGGAGCCACAGAAAAAACAGCCAGGTAAGATAGGGTTCACATTCTTAATCTATAGGGCTGTCTTTGAAGGGCGCTGAAAGCTTTAGAAAGTGGAAGACATAATCAAATCCCTAGGGAGCTTCATTTCAGGAACTAGATCCCCTTTAACTTGGATGGCAGGAAGGTTGTTGAGTGGATGTAGTCAGCCTATTACATATAATAGAATTGAGAAGGCAGAGATAGGGGCTATTTTTAGCTGTAGAAAAGGAAAAGTGTGCTGATTAATAATGTATTTTGGAAAAGAAATCCTTCATGGCCAAATACTGCCATGCTCCTGCAAACTTTTTTTCAGTTGAAAGTTCCTGGCATTACTTTGTTCTGGACATTTTGAAAACAAGGGGTTCCAATTCTCTGAAAACTAGATGCAATTTACACATAACGTAGATTCTACTATTGCTGATGCTACCAGCAAAGGTCTCTTACGTGCACACTGCAAGACACGACTTGCCTGTGTTTCTGGAAGGGTGGTTGCTGGGAGCCTAAACCATTCCTTTATATCTCTTATTATCCTATACTGCAGTAATTGAGCTTGATCCTGTTTTGGTTTTTGCTGTTTTTAACTCTAGGAGCTCTTACAGGGAACACCCTTAAAAACTAAGCTCTTTCTCTGTGTGTTAATGTTTCTTGCACAGAGGAAAACCTCTTTAACAGAAGATAGTCTTCTCCTAGCTTATAAAAGCTGTTCTTTTATGTTTCCTCTAAAATGCAAGTCATTTTTGTGGTCAGTTTTAAATTACAACATTTTTTTGCAATTGGAGTAGACTTAGGAAAATTTAAAGGTATTTTGGAACAGAAAAATAATACTTTAACAGATGCAAGATGCTTATATCATCCATGACCCAACAACCTGAGCTTGCCAAAAAAAGTATCTATCTTTAGTGGCATAACCGAGGTAGTTTGAGAGCAGTGTTTTGCACAGGACAGAAATAACTACATTTCCTTATTTTAGTGACATTTGAGGACAAAAGGAAAGCAAACTATGAGAGGGGAAATATGGAGCTGGAAAAACGCCGTCAGGTCCTGTTGGAGCAGCAGCAGAGAGAGGCTGAACGTAAGGCTCAGAAAGAAAGAGAAGAACAAGAGCGAAGAGAGAGGGAACGTCAGGAACAGGAACGGAAAAAACAACTCGAAATGGAAAGGCAGCTGGAGAGACAACGAGAGTTGGAAAGACAACGGGAAGAAGAAAGGAGGAAAGAAATAGAAAGACGGGAGGTTGTTTTCTTGAAATTGTTTTTTAATGCTTTAAGACATATGTACATGCATAAAGTATCCACTTGACAGAGCATTCAGGATTTGAATGCTGCCTTTGGTTCTGTCTCCTTGCGCGGCCATTGGCAGGCAAGGTCTTGGAGAGAGCATCGTTTCTGTCTGAAAACATTGTGTCTGTTATAAATGAATCAAGTGTTGGTATAGGTTGAAGATTTTCAGATAGTTCATAGGACAGATGAGATTTTCGTGGACAAATTTCTTGGATTTACGCAAAAATCTGTATACCAAACAAGATTGTACTGAATTCATAATTGATAATATTTTGACAGTTGAACTTGAGACAAATGTGCTTCTATTGGTGTCTCAGTGCATGCATAAGACTTGCATATTTTATGTAGTTCTGTGAAATACTCAAAGGAGGTTATGAGTAATACCTGTCAATGTGCTCATTTATGGGCAGTTTTCTAAGCTAAACAGACTCTTTCTGACTTAYGTAGCTTTTCTTCATCCAGAATTAGGAGCGTGGTTATAGGATCACTTTCTCCGTTCTTTGGTGCTGAAGTATATAAGAGCACTTTACAAAAGACAGTATGTTGTGTTGTTGCTGTGCTATTTAGAAATAGAGCACACTGTATTCAATCATGGTCTCCGAGTTCTGCATCTCCATTGTAATTTAAGGTAATGTAACTTTTCTCTAGGCAGCAAAGCAAGAACTTGAGCGCCAGCGACGATTGGAATGGGAGAGAATTCGTCGCCAAGAACTTCTTAATCAACGTAACAGGGAACAAGAAGAAATTGTCAAGTTGACCTCTAAAAAGAAGAGCCTTAATCTTGAATTAGAAGCCCTGGTAAGACAGAAATTTCACTACACATCTTGAAATACAGTATTTTAAAGTATGCAAATCTTAGAACCTACATTAATAGCCCACTAGGAGTTTCACTCTATTTTGAATGAGCAATCTAAAGCAGATATTTTGGGTTGTTTTAAAGAATTGATCATGAACTACRCTGCCCACAGGTTTAGTGCAGAAGTGCTTTTTGCCATATATATGGTATAATTTGTCTTTGATTTCTTCCTAGACGGACAAACATCAGCAAATCTCAGGCAGATTGCAAGATATTCGAAGCAAAAAGCAAATTCGAAAAACTGAGCTGGAGGCTTTAGATAAGAAATATGACCAAGGAATCATGGAAGTTAAGCAACTACAACAACAGCTTCAGGCATGTAACTTTCTGTTAAGCTTGTAGTTTTCCTTTACTTCCTATTCTGTGTTTCCATAATGCTGTTGATAATACATCCCCATAGGGAGGAATAGTGAATCAGTTTGATTATAGTGGAGAGAGGAAATCGGCAAGGCCGTCAACATTGCAGAGGTTTTTAGTTTTATTTGTGGTGTTAAAGAAACGATTACATGTACTACAACTAGCTGATAGYTGAATAAGGACAGTTGTCAAAGCCTCAGTTGTTATTTTGTGAACCAATAATAGTGACTTCTCTTTAATTATGAATTCTTTTAAGGCTCAGAGAGGCTAAGAGGAATGTTTTCCTGTATGCAGAGCAAACTGGTCTTTGGGCTGAATTATCTTGCTGCTCTTTTTTCTTTTTTTCTCTCTTTGAGTAGCAAGACATGAATTATTTCAAATCAGTTGACTGCCATAAATCATCCTCTACTATATTTTTATGTAACACTCCTGCGTATCAGGGAGACTTCTTTTCATGTTCCTGTGTTTCACAGAAAGTTACTGTTTTATGTTAGGCTTGGGGCAGTCAACCTAAATGTTCTCATGATAATATTTACACTTCTAGCATGTCTGTAAATTTTTTTTTTTTCCAGCTGTGTTAATGTTTTTGGGTCAAAAACCATTCAATTTARTAGTGTTTATATTGAGAGTATAGAAGTCATTTTGTCCTCTACCCCATAATGATAACTTGCATCCATGTTTCGTTAACATGAGTTGAAGTTATGTTTGAAAATTCACCCATTTTTACTTACTGATTTATAAACAATACTAAAAACTTGTTATGTTCTCTTCAATATCTACAGGAGTATCAGAATAAACTAGTCTATTTAGTTCCTGAAAAGCAATTGTTAAGTGAAAGAATTAAAAACGCTCAACTTGAAAACACTCAGAGTAAGTGCTTGCAAATGAATTCTCTTCTGTTTGCTTTGCTGGCTTTTCATCACTTGTAAAAGAGCCTGAAGGATACGGAGGTGTTAATCATACCTTCACTTTTATATCTTTTCAGTTAGTGCCATCTTAGCATTGTTTCATCTGCATTTCGTTATTTCCTTCATGTTCTAAATAAGGGGCAAACAAACACATGTTTGCGAGAAAGCCCAGATTTTGCTTGAAACTTTATTTATACAGACTATACAGCCCACAGATATTATTACACTGTGTCTTTTTTTGGTAGTGTAAACTCAAGGGAGTTCATTATGTAAAATTTACACTGGTCTTTACATCRAATCACACTAGAAGTCCCTATCTAGAGAAGTTTGCTATGAATTAGTCTGATAGTAAAAAAACAACTTGCAAATTATTCTGTATGTATTACATGTAATGCCTGTGTGTCTCAGTTAGGTGTTGGGCCCACTTCGTGCTATGTACGAATAGAAAGGCAAATCAAGGAATTTTTGTGAGGAAAGAGGTTGGGACAGTGTGTATATTAGGAAAATAATAAAATAATTAGTGAAAAGAGGAATCCTTGTAAAATTGCTTGTCTTTCCTTATGCAGGTACAGGAATCAGTTCAGTGCACAAGAAGTCCCTAGAAAAGGAAGAATTATGCCAAAGACTTAAGGAACAACTAGATGCCCTTGAGAAAGAAACTGCTTCTAAACTTGCTGAAATGGATGCATTTAACAGTCAGCTTAAGGTACATCTATTCTATAACTGCTTAGTCTTAYACTGGTAAGCAGTATCTTTATTTCTTCATCCAGTCATAAAGATTGGTGGCACTTCTATCAGGCTCCCAAAAAGCTTTTCCCAACTTTCAATGTCAAATAAGAACTAGCAAAAGTCTTGGAGTAAATAGTGCAACAAAAATGCATTTAAAATCATTGCTAATGTACTAAAATATGAACCTCTTGCTAACCATTGCTTTGCATGAATCAACTGTTGCTCACTCTCAACTTTTGCCTTCTAGAACTCGTGTTGATTTACAGTTGAAGTTTTTCAGGCCCTTGCAAATTCTGTTCTTACAGTACTGAGGTTATATTGGCTACTATTTTTGAATTGTGGACTGAACATTTAACTTTTATTGAAAGAARTACAGGGTTTCGTAGTACATTGTACAAGATCTGGTAGCAGACTTAGGTATTGTCCTAAACGTAAGCATAGGCCACTTATTTGTGTAGAAGTTAAGAAATATTGGCCACTGGCCCTGAAGGCGTTTTTGTTTCAGAGGCAACTCTTGACTTGCCTAAAAACGCATGCAACTCTCAGGCAGGGTAGCATCCTCCATGTAACTTTACTTACCAGCTTACTCCTAGTGGCACTGATGTGAACTTTATTCTTAAGTAATGGATTTATGCTGGGCCAGCGTGAGGGCTCTGCACTCTCCAATAAAAAGAACACAAAGAAAAATTTGTAAACATTTAAGGAGCTCCTTTTCTTTTTAAAAAATGGCTACATATAACATGCATTTTTAGTTACCTTTTTATTGCATGGCTTGCTGTGTTCAGTGGCTGAATCCACCATTTAGTCTTCCCTAACATACATTTTTCAAAATACAGTGCAAAGATTAATTGGCTTTTTATCTGCCTTATCTTACAGTGTGAGAATATGGATGATTCTGTTCTTCAGTGCCTTTTGTCTCTGCTAAGCTGTCTCAACAACCTCTTCCTCTTACTTAAGGTTATTTTCTAATCTTTGGCTCTTTTGGTTTTTAATTATTTCGCAATTTTTCTCTGCTTACCCTTTCTGTTTGGATGTACAACTTCTATTAAATCAATTTTCCTAAAGTGAAATCAATAGACTCTTTTTCTTTCTGCTAGCTTTTACRTCATCTTAAAGACTTAAAGTTTTCTTACCTGCTTAGAAAGCCAAACTGCAAAATACTGATAGCCATTTTATTTCTTAACAGACTATGTTCACTAAGTTGTTTTACCCAGATATTTTTCTTTTTAGTTAAAGTAACATCAACCAAAAAAATACTGCCTTAGATGGAACCAGTGTCTTCTCCCACCTTTCCATCTGTTGCTCTCTACCTGTCTTGCTATGCCTGTATCCATACATCTTAAGCTGTGAGTCAGGTTAATGAATTCTTGTTCAAGTTTGAGTCTAGAAATATCATCAATGCCCAGAATATGATATATGACATGGCAAACGCAATGCTATTAAGCCTCCAGATTAACCCAGTACTAAAACCTACTTGCTGTTTTTCCTCAACGCTGCTTTTGTCTGCTGGGGTCAGAAGTCTAACTYTGATTTCCTCCCCCTCCTCCCCCTAAATTATTCTCAGAATTACTTGACTGACCTTTCCATTTTGCATAAGGGTTATTCTGTCCTTAAATCAAAGATACAAGAGTTTTTATAATGCAATTTTATTTCCATAGTGATCCTCAATTTCTATGCGAAAGGAGAAGAAAAAGTATTCTCAGCTGAATATGTTTGGGCAAAAATAGTAGTCAATTGCTTGGTTTCGTTTATCTTACAGATGTTTTGTAACATGGTAAAGTACAATCTAAAGTAATTCTATTGTTGATTTTGTTTTTCTTCTGTAAATTTAATTGTCCCAAAGATTCATGCTGATTTTCTGCTGTGAAAAAGTTCGTTGTCAGAGGGAGATGGAATAGGAATTGAAGGATGTGTTTGAAAGAAAAAGAGTAAAATTGTGAAGTTTACAAATATAGGAAAACTCCAGTCTGAGTTAGTGTCTTTAGGCTATGGCTTCCCACAGTGGTAAGCTTGCTGGATATTTTTATGAAGTTTTTCTGATTTAAGTATGGGACTGATCATTCAGACAGCATTGCAAAGGCGAACACCCTAGTGAAGGGATGCATTCTCAGGTTTATGGTATTGTGTTGGCTTTCAGTTGAAGTCTGCCTCCTCGGCAAATGTCTTGTAGTTATTCAAAATATGCTTCATTGCCTTCTGTGTCCTTACATAATGTTGTGTTTGAACACTCAGTTTTATATCTTCCCTTCTCCTCTGTCATATCTGCCATTTCCAGCAGGTGTATGACTGGAAGGGCTCTTTGAAAGCCTAAGTTACGTCAAAGGCTTTGTAAACCTGCCAGCTACTTTTATACTTCTGTTTATTTGACTTTCTTTACAGTGACCTCCAAAGACTATTAATAATTTAATACTACTTTGTCCATTTGTATTAAAACTTGGTTCACAAAACATTAAAATGCCTGGCTGTTTTTCTCGAAAGATTGGCTTTATTCCTTTTGATGTACTTTGTTGTCTTTCCTCATTAGGACCTGAGAGAAAGTTACAGTACACAGCAGTTAGCCTTGGAGCAGCTCAACAGGATCAAACAGGACAAAATAAGAGAGGTAGAAAAAAGAAGAGCTGAACTTGCACAGAAAAAGCGACTGGAAGATGAGGCTGCAAGGTACCACGTCTGAATGTATCAGCGTTGCAGTTTTTAAAGCAAAAGAATGCTGTGGTGACTTTAAGACACTGACTTTAATAAGCAGGAGGTCTAATCAGTAAAAATACATCCTAGTGAGTTGCCTTAGAGAAAACGTTTGATATGGAGTACGACTGATATAAGATGGTTTGAATTTCTTCTTTCCAATCTGTTTTTATCTTATTTTTAAAAAAAAAAACAACTTATAATTCAGATAAACCAAGTAGTCACTTTTGCTAATAAGATTTTTAGCTCCTTTAATAGACAATCCTCACACATTTAAAATTCCTTATATTTTCTGCCTTGTTTTGCTGGCCTTCAAAAGATCTGACCTATTTCCTTAAAAGCACTTCTGACTGGGTAGGTACTAGTTTTTTGTCATGTATATCCAGTTAGTTGTGAGATGGATACTTAAGACAACAGGAGGGGCATTGACTGCTTAATTCCTATGTTAATCTTGGAAGCTGGATGAGTGAGCAAGCTTTGAGTGTTAAATTTGGTTCCTTTTTTAGGAGGACAATGAGAAAATTCAAGTATATGTCTGAGAGGATCATCCCTTCACGTATATGGTCCTGGTTTTGCTCAGCTCAGCCTTGTATCAAGCACTCAAACTTTTACTGTTCTCAGCTCTTGGTTTCTCATGGTCTTGTTCCCAACTAGTTTTGTTTTCGTTTCACTGATTAAGAAACCATAGTTTCTAGGGTTTGATTCTGGCTGTCTTAACATGCCACTCTGTTTCTCCTCTCTCCAGACCTTCTGCTATCAGCTGCCTATTTTGTGCTTAGCAGCCCTGGATTGAAACAGCACCAGAGAGAGGGTGGATGGGCGCTCTCCGTGGGCAGTCCTCAGCTCTGGAGTTGCTTTGGTGTACTAGTTTTGACTTCTCTTCTTATTCAGAGAATTGCTGTGTTTTGTCTTTTTAATTTGAGAGAGATTTGGGCAACACTGGCACAGGTTGCCCAGAGAGGTGGTAGATGCCCCATCCCTGGAAACATTCAAGGTCAGGTTGGACGGGGCTCTGAGCAACCTGATCGAGTTGAAGATGTCCCTGCCCACGGCAGGGGGGTTGGACTAGATGACCTTTAAAGGTCCCTTCCAACCCAAACTATTCTATGATTCTATGATTTTCTTTTTCAATGATTCATATTTGCTTTGACTGTTTTTAATGAAGCAGAGCCAGTGACCTTGTAGTATGTGTGATTCATGGTCTTAACTCATGACAGCATTTTTCTACAACAGTGTGATGGAGTTTCATAACATTTGTGACAGTCCCTTTAAGAGAACCATATGTCACATGCATAATGACATCCTGTTAGTTTTTCTGTTGAACATAGCTGTCTGATAGAGTAACAATATTACTGCACAGCTCCTACTAGATCCTGTCATGTGCTTGAAAACACAATAAAATGACCATCAGATGAGTGGACTCCGCACAGTGATTTGATGAAGCAGTCTCCTCTAGGCATGGTCCCTCCTCAACAACCTCTTCAGAAGGTGGCCCAAAGGGTTAGGTCCGGTCTTTTCAGAAGAAAGGTCTTGACAGCTAAAATACTATGATTTTTAAGGGTGTTGCATTGGATAATAACTTCTTTGGAGAGATGAGGCACAGGATAAAATCTGAATAATTTCAGGGAATGCAGTCAGATTTCCAGATTCTGTCTGCTGAAGAGTGTGGCAGTGACAGGGATAAGCATATTGAATAGATTACAACTGCTGAAGGCAAAAAATTAAAGCAGCAAAGATCAGTATGCAAAGGCTATTTTTATGTATGTACCAGAGTGAAATTTTTATTATCTGTTTGGAAATCTTAGTTTCCAGTCGTGAAATTTGGATACTACCTTGGTGGACAACTTAAAACCACCTCTGTTCAATTAACGGATCACTTCTTGCTCATCAGGATGTAGGTGAGCAGAAGTGTTTGTGGAGGTACTGCACAAGTAACCATGTGGTAGTGTTTCTATACCAAGAATTGTAATCCATTTGTTATTTATACGTGAAATATACTGGCACTCATGTTAAGACAAAGCATGGTCTCCTGTGGAAGAGCTTATTGCCCAGAGAGAAAAGTAGTTGATATCATAGACTCAATTTTACTTAAAAGTGCAGTCGATTACTCTGTGAACATGATCTCATGCATTTTATCTGAATGTTCTCCCACTCCTCTCATTCTTTTCTTTCAGAAAAGCAAAACGGGAGAAGGAGAACCGATGGCAGGAAAATATCCGAAGGGAAGAGGAAGAGAAAAAGAAGCGACTGGAGGAAGAACGAATGCAGGAAAAAGTTCAAGAAAAGCTGAAAGCTGAAGAAGCAGTTGCTCTGATGAGAGAAAGGGAAAATAAACAACAGCTTCATGCAGAGGAGGAGAAAAATAGGCAAGCCACGATCTTGAGGGAAACAGAACAACAAAGGCAGAGGCAACTGGAAGAAGATAAAAGAAAGCAAGAACAAATTGCAAAAGAAGCTGAGGAGAGACGTAAGCAGAATGAAGAAATAAAGAAGATAAAAGAAGTGACCAACTCTCAAGAGGTGGAGAAACGCACTTCTAAATTAAACATAAATGAGAAGTTTGCAGATCTGTTGAAACCAACAGAGGGTAAAAGTCTTAAGCCACCCTGGAAAAATGAAGGTAATCTTAGTCTGTTAGATTTTTGCTTTAATGGTTCTTATTTTCCTGAGTGTTCTTTCATTCTTTAAATGTAGTATTGTTAATGTGACACTGTGGCAGGCTTATTGTCTAAGATATTATTTAAAAAAAAAAAAAACAAACTGCAATGTTTCATGTCTTTAGTTAGTTATAAATCGTTCTGTTAACTTAGGTTACTTCTATCAGTTTTCAGCACCTGTGACTGATGACAAATCTTCCAGTGATCATGGCCAACACATCACAGATGCTGGAAACAGTAGTATTTTAGCTTTTTCCTAAGGCCTGTACTTTCTGTCATTAAAGCAGAATGCTAATATGGAGGAGTTTTGTTCAATGATGAGTGGATGGGCAGATAACGCTCAGCGAAGTGATTTATTAACATTGAAATCTAGTTTATTTCTGCATTACTCAATGCCTCTTATTAAAAACAAAGAACTGAAGTCAACCTAACTCTAGTTGTGGGACTTTGAAAAATACTGGTTTAACAATATTTTTGCTAAAGGCAGTTTTGATGAGTTCCATCCTTCATTAGTTCTTGACAGTTTTTATTAGCCACTTTTATCACTGAGTTCAGCAAGAGCCAAATTAGAGCAGTGCTGAAAGATATTTGCGCACCTCAGCTCTACCTTGTAGAACATTCACTGTTAGCAACATCAGTCGCAGACTTGGAGAACGTAGATGCAAAGAAAATAGAAATCGTGGTATTTTAGGTTTCTAAGTAAAATCTTCACAACTGCTGCTGAACACTTATTGTTGTAGCAGTGGTATCTTTTCAACCTGGAAAGTTATAATTGTGTTAAATGAGTCTATATTAAAGCACTGGCTTAGCCAGAGCGGTTTGACAAGGAAAGATGAGAATACAAAGATGTCATTTTTTTTGCTTCAGAAGACAATGCATTTTATTGCCTGTGTTATGTTTACTATGATTAGCATGTTAAACTCTTGCATTGTATGCATCCTATCAGCCTGTTGTACTAGTGATCTCCTTTGATACTTGCATAGTGTCTGTGGGGCGAGAACAGTTCTCTTCTTACATTCATACCTGTTGCTTAGAATGGCAGGGCTCCAACTTAAGTGCATGTCTTTCAGCTGTATCAAAATGGTAACTAGTTTTCTTATCCTTTCAGGCAATGCAGTTAGTGTCTCAGAGCCTAGGAATTCAGTTGCCTTGGTAAATTACAGAGCTTTATATCCATTTGAAGCAAGGAATCACGATGAGATGAGCTTTAATACTGGGGATATAATTCAGGTAAGATTTGCCATTGACATTTAAATTGCAAAAACCCAACCCTGCTTCCCCAGCCTTGAGATACACCAAGGTCTTAAGTGTCAAAAGCATTATTTTGATATATTTTAAGATTTACTCAAACTTTAAATTTGATTGGGGTTTGTTTGGTTGGTTTTTAACAGGTGAAATTAGGATTAGTTCAGCTAAAATCTTTCTTTGGATCTTACACATCCTAGAGGTGTTGAGAATCTGTTTAGAATAATAATAGTGAACTCTAAACATAAGCTTTCTGAAATCAGTTAATCAGGAATGATGTAGTTGCTGCAGTTCATCATACATGTACAGGTTAGCCTTTAAGTGTCTACTTGAAATATGAGTGTAGAAAATAGAGATGTGAATGGCTATATAAAATGACAAAATTGTTAATGCCATTTCAATTCAAATTAAACAAACTAGTTATTTAACAAGTAGATGTGAAAGGTTCTTCTGAATCTTAATACTGTTTTCTAATGTATTGTTAGCATAAACTTCTGCCTCTTGTTGGATGGTCCTTTGTAAATGCTCCCTCAGGCAGATGTCTATAGTAGTTCATTCTGTGCCCATTCTTTGTAGCACTTTTCTGGATTCAGCTGAATATGCCATCTATAATATCACAGCAGGACCGTAAGATTGGAAATGTCTTCTGGCTTCTCAGTTGAAATCTGTGTTATTTTATGTAATCACTTGTCAGCATAGACGTTTTTGAAAGCATGTGCATTCAGGTGGACTTGTGAAAACTGATTTACAACTGTGGTAATACAATTAATATGTATGTATCTAATATATAAGTCCATATGGTTCCTCCTCATTCAGATCATAAGCGATACAGGTAGGTGGTAAGGGAGGGTTTACAAAGCAATGTGGTACAAAATATTAAAACACTTAAGTATTAGCCTTCAGTTTGATGGTGTTAAATCATTTATTTGCATTTTCATACCAATGGAGCATGGAAGAGGGAACAAGAGAAGTAGGCTTTGTTTTGGCTTCCTTCTCAGATATAACTGTGTCATTTAACTACTGATAACTTATTTTAGAAATAGGCTAACAGCCGCCGCCGCCTCCTCCTCCTTCTCCTCTTACACCCCAAACCTCAACTAAGCTAACTAGCTGATAGTATTTGATGAGCTGCTAATTTTAGCTAATTTGACTAATTTGCAGCATAATGGAGACTTAGTATTGCTATGAATGTTTAAGGATGCTCTTGGCTGGGTGTCAGTCTCTTCTCCCAAGTAACAAGTGATAGGATGAGAGGAAACGGCTTCAAGTTGCACCAGGGGAGGTTTAGATTGGATATTAGGAAAAAATTCTTCACCGAAAGGGTTATCAAGCATTGGAAGAGGCTGCCCAGGGAAGTGGTTGAGTCACCATCCCTGGAGGTGTTTAAAAGACATGTAGATGTGGCGCTTAGGGACATGGCTTAGTGGTGGACTTGGTAGTGTCAGGTTTATGGTTGGACTTGATGATCTTAAGGGTTTTTTCCAACCTGAAGGATTCTATGATTCTATTCTATACTTAATTGTATAGTAAATAACAGAATTTTTGGACGTGTTTTGGATGCAGTCAAATGACACAGTTAATTATATCTGTAAGCAGAACTGCAGCAGTTGTTTTCGTGTGCTGCTAGACTCGCCAGCCGCTGCCTCTTGGCTGCATATTTGGCAAAATACAACACAATGCACTATAATTTTTGGCAAGCCAGAATGGCTCCAGGTATAGTACATGGTCCTCAATGTGCATGTTTGGGGCCTGTTTGAAGGAACGTAATGTCTTTGAGGTCTGTCTCTACCTGTGTCTAAAAACAGTGCAATTGCATCATCACCCTGTTTCTTGAACAGGGCAAAATCAGCTCAATTCTGAAAGGGAAGAGAATGAAAATGCTGATCTTTGTGTGAGTGCTGCTCACACTGTTTAATTCAGAGTGCCAGCAGGTGCTGATGCACTAGATACCCTGTTTGTTTCACGCTGCTAATTGTGTTTTCTTTGTGTTTGTCCTCCTGTCCATAGGTTGATGAAAAAACTGTGGGAGAGCCTGGTTGGCTTTATGGGAGTTTTCAAGGACATTTTGGTTGGTTTCCATGCAATTATGTAGAAAAAATACCAGAAGGAGAAAAATCTTTATCCCCTAAGAAGGCCTTACTTCCTCCTACAGTATCTTTATCTACTACCTCAGCTGCTTCAGAGTGAGTTTTTGTTATGTTTGTGTTAAAATTGCTTTTTCTAAATTTAGCTAACACATAATGTGCTGTATAGTTTCATTCAGTGTTTTGTTTTTAAAATATAAATGCAGAAAACTTATTGAAGAACCTACCTGAAATCTTAGCTTGGAAATTTTAAGTATTTGATAGTCTGCTTCGCATTGTGTAGAGTATCTGTTTTATAGATGTTTTAAAAAAAAAAAGTGATTCTGCTTGAGGTACTTTTGAAATAAAAATTGTGATGTGTTAAATATGCCTGTATTCAATTTGCAGACCACTTTCACCAAGTAAATCCGCAGAAGACTCAGAGTACCAAAACATACCTTTTTCTAGCCTGAATGTTAATACAGCATGGCAACAGAAATCGGCTTTTACTCGCACTGTGTCCCCTGGATCCGTTTCACCCATTCATGGACAGGTATGGAGAACTTGCTGTATTTTAGATTGATGTTAATGGAACTGCTTTAAAAACAAACAAACAAACAAAACAAAACAACAGGGGAAAAAAAACAAAACAAAACCAAAACCAAATGAAACCACTCTAATACTGGGTGCACTGAGGATAAAGGATAGGTGTCTAGAGGATAAAGAAACTAGTCTGAATTCTCCAGTAGCGTGCATTGACGTAATTCCATGCGTTTTCATGGACCAGTGAGCAAGAAGACTCATGCAGTATGTTTCATAATTCTATAATAATTTTCACTTGTAATTAGACACAAGATATTTCTAGCAAATAAGAAACAGAGTTGAGAGATTGTTCCTGAGTCAACAGGTTGTATACAGCAGTGTAAAATGTTGTTGACCAGACAACAAATTATTCAGCCAACACTTAGGAATGAAATTGCTTAGACTGGAATTAAAAGATACATCGCTGTTTGGTTGGTTGGGTTTTTTAACACTTGCACCAATTTGGGATAGTGTGGTTGATCAACATCTCCACTTCTGTCTTAACAGGGGCAATCTGTCGAGAACTTAAAAGCACAAGCACTTTGCTCTTGGACTGCAAAAAAAGATAACCACTTGAATTTTTCTAAAAATGATATCATTACTGTCCTGGAGCAGCAGGAAAACTGGTGGTTTGGAGAGGTACATGGAGGAAGGGGTTGGTTTCCAAAATCTTACGTCAAGCTGTTACCTGGGAGTGATATCAAGAAAGAGGAGTAAGTATGACTTTTGGTTTTGTTTTATTCAACAGTTTACAAAAAAAGGTGGTTTTAGAGTGCAAAATTCTTGCAGTGCTTTAAAGTACAGAATATAAATCCCGTTTACAATTTACACCGTGCCATTTTAGGCTTTTATTAGTTCATTCTGGCAAGCCAAGTAATGTTGGGCTCACTACTGTGTAAACAGACAGTCTTCCAAGGCTGAGTGCTGTGAAAAATCAGTGGTGTTACACTATTCATCAAGTGCCAGACTTTGTTTTGGTTCATTACCGAGTCAGCTCTCTTGCAGTGTAGCTGCTTTCTGCCTCTGAAGGTGCCAATTTCTAATTGACCTACAAAGAATTGGAAGCTCCTAAGATGTGTCTTGCAGAAATAGTGTATTTTTCTTTACTTGAAAAGATCATTATGTCTATCCTAATGCTGCAAGGTAACTGTTCAGGTAATAATTCCAAGTCTGGTTTCTGCTGGGATGGGCTGTACCATTGTGTGTGAATTGTTCTTTTCATGCATTATGATAAAATTTCTTAGAAATTCTCTAGAATGAGAGAATTTAGACAAAATCTTTAATTTGTACTTCTTTTGGATAGCATAATTTGCGAATACATCTTCTCGTCTTTCATCACATTGCCCCCCC
>JAYKAV010001145.1:852611-891673 GCA_035582835.1 Phoebastria nigripes | reverse complement strand
TGTTTTGAAGTGGTGTGCTCTTGGATGCCATTCATATCTTAAGTATCGGTAATACCTGTCACTGTTTGACAGTCAGGGAAGTCTTTGCAATTAATTCAGAGGCAATACCAACTTTGAGATAACCAAAGTGAGCTTAGTCTTATCCTAATAAAGAGATTAGTTCTTGATCAGCCTCTTCAGTTACTCAAACTTTTTTTTCCTTCTGCAGACCAGAAGCTATTTATGCAGCTGTAAACAAAAAGCCTAATGCACAGTCTTACGCAGCAGGAGAGGGTAAGCCAGCATGAAATATGCTACTTAATAATACAGTCTGTTTCTGCTTAATGGCATGTGAATAAGCTTGACTATGTGAAGAGTTTCTGAGCAGGCCTTTTAATGCTTGTCCAAAAGATACAGTGCAAATGTTGAGCTACTTTTCTGAGAATTCTAAAACAGGAACTTAAGTAAAGCTTATAACTAATTCAGGTTGAGCATAGGCCTGGGTTTTGGTTTTGGTTGTAAGACTTTTGCTCGAGCATTAATTTATTTCTGAAAACTTAAATATGTCTCATACCCATAAGCCGAGTTCTCTTCCTGCTGTTCTCTACTGTCTTACGCTGTACTGTAGAGACATGAGAAGGGATTTTTAGTCTCCTGAGTGTGGGTCATTTTCTTTTAATCAGTAGGGAGTAGAGAAGAAAAATATTACTGGAGAAAAACTTGTGGGAAGCACTTTCTAAGCCTTTTAATCTAGTGTATCTCCATGCTTCCCCAATTATATTTTAATTCCACTTGTGTTTTTTCATTTTTGTTGTGTTAATGAGATAAGAATGGTTTTAATCAGGTTTAGGTGTGGAATATACATGCTTGCTGTGAAACACAGAGGTAGGGTGGAATACTTAATGCAAGAGGTGAGTTTTCAAGCTGTGGTCTACAGGCCTCTGCTGATCAGCAGGATGATCATAGGGTAGTAACTCTCACTGTGCCAAGTTCATCTATATGTACAAAGCTGTGTACCTGTAATTCAGAGTTGTACGCATGAGGCGAGATGTGATTACAATCAAGCAAGTAGGTAGTTTGATTCACAAACTTGTGAAGACACGATCCATGTTACAAACACACTGATGAACGCTGATATCAAAGACAACTTTACTTGCATCTGACGTACTTTTATCCTCCTATCTGAAACTATTGTCTCCTTCTTTCTATGTGCTGTTTGCACAGAGTATGTTGCGCTCTATTCGTATTCAAGCTCTGAGCCTGGTGACTTGACTTTCACGGAAGGTGAGGAAATCCTAGTGATCCAGAAGGAAGGGGAATGGTGGACCGGGAGCATTGATGGCAGAACTGGAATCTTCCCCTCCAATTACGTCAGACCAAAGGATCAAGAAGTGAGTTCGTATTCCGAGAACTAACGCACGATGCTTTCTCTCAATTTTATTGTATTACTGGTATTGATATCTGGCTCTTGGATAGTGATTTTAAGCAGAGATTAATGTGCTTGACAGAAGAGAAAAGCTTAGGTAGCTTAAGTGCTAAATCAGTGCTCTAGCCACAGTGTCACACTGTCTCTCTCCATACTGGATGGTATTTTGTTAAATACGGGCTCAAAATTAAAATCTCCACGTGCTTTTCTGTCCACATGCTTAAAGTTGGTGTAAACTCTGCTGTTTTTATTGCACATTAAAAGATGATTGTTGTGTCTTTGTAGGCTTCCAGTAATGCTGGCAAAACTGGAACAATAAATAAGAAGCCTGGTAAGTGTGTGATAACTTTTTAACATTTAGGACTATTTCTTAAGTGACTATGAGCATTTAAGTTCATAGCAGTGTTTTAATGGTGGCTAATGTGCTTAGCTGCAAAATACGTACCAGGATATTTCTGTGGATCTAGCTCTTATTGTAATGAAAAAATAACAAATGCAATTAATATATTATCTTTTCAGAAATTGCTCAGGTTACTACTGCCTATGCTGCATCAGGAACTGAACAGCTTAGTCTTGCTCCGGGACAGCTAATACTTATTCTGAAGAAAAATGCTAGTGGATGGTGGCAAGGAGAGTTGCAGGTAATTATTGAAGGAGAAATGATTGTGACTTCATGAACGGCAAGGAGGTGATCTTGGGTTTAATTTGAGAAAACAACTAAGTATAGTGTTCTAAAAGCTGGCTAGAAAGTTATTTTCATCTTGTATAAACCATATTTGGGGAAAAACAAGTTTTTAGTTAAACCTTGGGTTGCTGGGGTTTTTTGTTTGTTTTTGTTTTGGAGGGGTTTTTTTGGTCACAGAAAACAGTAAAACTGTCATGTGCATAGGAGGGGGAAGAGGGATGTTGACAGTTTTAATAAGTTGGTTAGGATTTAATTGGCAAAACACTAAATTGTAAAATTATTCTAATGAAAGAACAGGAATTCTTGAAAGTTGGAGTTGGAATCTAGGTTATTGTGAAGGTTGCTGTTTCCACTCTTCTCCTTTCCCCACCTTGTGATGAATTTCTCGTCCCAAGGGTTGAGGGTACTGTTACATGACATTCTTCTTAAATCATAGTTGATATTTTGACTTTTGGAGCCCCACAGATCTTGTCCATAATAGCCTTCATCTTTGCAACCAATGCAACGTTAAATCATGATCTTATAATGTCTCTTTGTTACCCTTTTCTTTAGCTGAATTTTAGCTGAATCTGCAGCATTAGCCTGAATTTAAGCACGTTACTTCCAGTACTGAATGCTATTTCCAATATTGGATTGAACAGCACAATAGAAAGTTCTGTCCTCTTAATATCACTTAATTGGCCTTTCCCAAGGTATTCTACAGCCGCACAGACTCTATTTTGAGTGAATACTCTTCTTAACACCTATCTTCCTTCTCCAACACTTAGAACAGGGCTGATCTAACTATTCAGCATCTGTTTTTAAAACCAGCCTGCTTTACAGATACAGGAGGAGAGATCACAGTAAGCAAGTTGAGAAATTGCTGCACTGAGTTTCTGTGTATTAACAGCAGTGGAAAATTTATTCATAGTATGTGCAAAAAAAAAAAAACAAAAACAAAACCAACCAACAAAAACAAACAAAAAACCCCCAAACAAAACAAAAAAACCCAGAAAACAATGAATAGTTTGTATTTTAAGAAAAGTAGGGCCTAGTGCTGGTTCAGGAAGAAGCTTCAAAGAATTAAAATAAAAAAAAAAAAAGAGGTGGGGGAAGGGAAACTAAGACATGTAATTGTCAATTCTTGCTAGTTTGAATTTCTTTTTTTGTTGTAATAGAGCTCACTCTGCAGTTACTGCTTTCTAAAATCTATGCTTTTACATCCTGACTTTGTTGTGCACTCTGAAGTATATTTGTTTCTTCAGTGTGTGCAGAGATCATCTTTACCTGTGGGACTAAAAAAGCAAAGACTAAAAAATGAGGAAATTCTTTTCAAACTCTTACGTGCTGTGCTAGGTAGGAAGTGATATCAAATACTTAGGTCAGGATTTTCAAAAGTAGCTTCTGGTAATTGTTACCTTTGTTCTGGGTATCTCATTAGAGACTCCTTATATGATGCATAAGTGGAATGTTCGTAGAGTGAATTTGCAGCTCTACAATTAAATTGTGCACTGAAATAATTAGCTGCACTTGAAAATTTTGTATTAATACATTTGCCAGAACATATTAGGGTGCAGCTTTATTTGAATTGGGTTGTTTTACCCTTTAGCCAGATTTTTTCCTTTTGAGATCTGTTTAGTATTTAGTTGGTGTTTGGAAGCCTGACTTTTTGTCTTTTTTTGGCAAAACTGTGTGACAYATTTGTTGTATTTTTTCCAGTCTATAGACTATTTGGTTTCTGAATTGTGTAATAACCATTTTAAACATTTCCAGGCAAGAGGGAAAAAGAGACAGAAAGGATGGTTCCCTGCCAGCCAYGTGAAATTACTGGGTCCGAGCAGTGAAAGAACCACATCTGCTGCTCCCTCAGGTGAAAAAAATGACTTTATATTTCATTTAGGGTATTTTATGTAACTGCTTCAATTGTTCAGATACTAGTCTGAATTACATAACTAGCGTAATACTATGTTTAATGGCCGTATCTGATTGTGGTGTCACTGTGGAAGGTAAAGTCCTAGTCAGAATCYGGGTCTTTTGACAGACTTGTCCATTCAGCTCTTATCTCCGTCCAAGAAAGGTAAAATCTCACGACTTCTTAATCAAAACAGTTCTTCATAGGGTCCCTCSCTAGCATATACTATCCTCTACATACCTTACAACAGAAAGTCTCAGTCATACGAAGACGTTTATATCCAGAAATCTGTGAGGATCAGCAATCCATCTTCTATGGCAAGAGCTTTTTAATTTTGCCAAATGCACTGAAGAGCCACACTCTTCTCATTTGGAAATTCCAGGTTTCCAAATGCTAGCAAAAATCTTACAGAAAACTAGCAATCATTGACAAACACCTTGGAATTACATGCACTGCTCCTTATAAGGAGGAAGACTAAGCAGCAAGTTTCCACTAGATTTTTCAATTTGAGTGGCTGGGTACAAATGAGATTATTTCACAGAAAAGGAGCTTTTTTGGTTCTGCATGCTTAAATTGTGCTGTTCTCCACAGCTATGATTTGCTTATACAACAGCTTCCTGGGTATTACTGGACAAAACTTCCCTTTGACTAAACTAGCAGCTCACGATTAGCTAATGCACATTTCCTCTGCCTTTGCCACGTTTTTCTCACAAGTATCAGCTATAAGATAATCAAACTTACTTTCTTTTCCGATCCAGTAAAAGAGATAGAAGCATACTTGTTTATATTTTAAAATGTTTAGAAGGTCAATAGATGCTATACTAACTGAATCAATTCGCTATGTAAGTGCATAGATATATAGAGTAGAAATAAAGATTACTGCCTGGCCCAATTAAAAAAAAAGTAAAAGAAAAGGGAGGACAGTTCCACATCAGGATAAGATCATGTGGCATTTTTGTTATGTAACAGTGTATGTGAAATTGTTGTTTCTTTCCTGTGGTTATGTAAAACACTCAAAAMCAGTCTTAATACTTGTGTAACAGTGCTCTGCTATATTTCTTTTTTCTTCATAGTGTGTCAAGTGATAGCGATGTATGATTACATGGCAAACAATGAAGATGAGCTCAGTTTCTCCAAAGGGCAGCTTATTAATGTACTGAGCAAAGATGATGCTGACTGGTGGCAAGGAGAAATCAGTGGTGTGACAGGTCTCTTCCCCTCAAACTACGTGAAGATGACCACGGATTCTGATCCAAGTCAGCAGTGTAAGCAACTTCTATTTTTTATTAATTTTGTTACTTTATTTCAAAGGTCCATTGCTATTCTTCTGCTTTGTGTTTAGAATTCGGAGTTCCATGCATCAGCTGAATTTATCAGTATTTTAAGTACCCTTTCTTTAAATACTTTACTATGGTACTAAGTACTTTAAATACTTTTCTGTTTAACCTACAACCAACCAGCACATTACCAACCAGCCAGTGTGCAATAGTAAGAGTGCTAGGGTGAGCTAAAATACTAGATTTGGTAGGTGTTCCCCTTCCACTAAAGGTGCTGATGTTTGATAACTGCCACTGACTGGGAGTCAGTGCAGGCATACTGTGCTCGATGATAGAACTTGCTCCAGTTTTATAAAATAYGAAAAAGTGTCTAGTGTAGTCATCTTTAACTTATATTTAAACTATTTATCAGTTAATTAAAAATAACCATAGAAAGGATAGGGAAAAGATTCTAGCATTAGCAAGTGATCTATCCTATGGTAAATACGTGTGTCCTGGCTCCCAGTGATCCAGCTCTCATCCAGTTCTGAGAAACAAGATATGTATCAAAACACCCATTAAGCTGAAAATTAGCAGCAGCAGGCTGAGAACTGAATGCTAGAATATACACCTATCGGACGGTGAAAATTTTCTGTCTTTTTTGCATGTAAACACAGTAAAGGTTTCTGGTATCTCCCCCGACATGCACACCCCGGTTTTTTGGCCCCTCTCCCCAGAGAAAATTACCACTGTTTTTACTCCCTCAGCTTTTCATCCTGGGGCACTGTGATGAAACCAACTTTTATATCAACCCACGACATCAGTGGGTTTGGGAACATATCTTAATGTAAAAGTTGCTCCTTTGACATAACAAGCCTTGTGCCTTCACTTACGATTTTTTTTCCCTAGGCATCATTTGTAGTTTTCTCAGTATAAAAACATGCATCCAGAAGTCTGGTTGAAGTAGACTCTTAACAGCCTATAGCTAGTGTGTAGGAGCAGTTTGCACTTAAGATTTGATCAACATAGCTGTGTTCTTACAGAAGAATTCACAAACTCGGTAATGAAGGTACAGCTTGGATTGGAAAGTTAAAATATTTTCCCTGGGTAGCTTGTTATGGTACCTGGGCAAAATACAGTATGCACCATTCTCGAGGTTTTCTTTTTAGCTAAATTACATCCGTGCTTACATTTTTGGTAACACATTGATGGGTTTTTTTGTTTTTGTTTTTCTTTTTTTAAATGCCTCTGGCTGGTGTGGCTGTGATGTCAAAAACTTCTGCATTTAGATTGAATTTAACATTCTTTCAATTAGGCATATCTAAATCATTTAAATGATCCTTTGAAAGTTTTTGTTTGTTTGTTTAAATAGAGACAAAAATCTCAATTTTGAAGAAGTAGCATAGACTAAATCCAGATGGGCTATAAAATTAAGATTCTGGCTGTGTATTAAAACTTTCTGAATTTTCAAAAATAGTAGAGATATTAGCTTATCACACCAGGTGTGTTTCCATTTAGAGTTATGTAGCTGAGTGTGGTAAGTGCAGGATGATTACATACACCACTAATTTGCAACAAAAGCAGCGCTAAGATCAAGTTGTAATTGGAAGCATTTGATGTGATGATTAAGTTTTTTTCATTGTTTGCTGATATGTCATTAGGCTTTTTCTCAGATTTCAATGTTGTGGAGTAAAAATATATCCATCCACATCAATTTGTGGCTGTGTGAATAGAATTTTCCTTTGAAAGTACATTGACAAAGGTCAGCCAGTGGCAGTCAGATGAGCAGATGTGCCTGTGAGCAGATGTGCACCAGGTCATCTGTATGTCGTTGTTAAACTTTTGTCTAAGAAATAGTCTGTTTGCTATGAAGCAGATCTGCTGGTGCTTAATTAACAAAAGCCACCTATTGGTGAATGAAGAATATGTTGAATTTTTTTAAAAAATAATTATCTGAGTATTTCAAATAAGCTAGTTTGTATATCAGTTTTGTGCTGGGATTTGCCACTCTTTTGTGATATTAAAACATATGCATTTGGAAACTTCAGGAAAAATCCTGCTTAAAGTCCAGAGCCTGCTCAAAACCAGCATGGCTTGTTAGCTCAAGCGCAGCATTGTGCAAATACCGTTACACAGATTTCAGCTGGGCTGCTTTTATGTGGTGTGAAGTCTGAGCTAGTAAGTTGTGTTAGCAGTAAGCTAGTGCTGTACCATTCTTCTGTAACCAGCGAAATATTTAAATATGTACTGATTGAACTTTCAAACTTGCTTGGATTTCCTTAAAATATTTTTTGCTCTTATTTAAATATAGTGCAGAAACTATCACTAGTATTCTTGAGAAATCACTAAGGAATTGTCCCACAGAAATGTTGATGTGGCCCTCTAGGGACCAACTTGGAGATATGACAGAATATAATTTAAAAAATGCGTTGTTGTATTTTAAAGAATTGTTAATCTGAGTATTGTAATGTTTCTGTTGAAGAATAGCAGTTTCTCCCACTGTCTCTTCTAGACGGTCAAATGTAATGGTATTTGAAAGGGAGCAGGCAGATTTGGTTTACTCAAACAGGTTTGCGGCTTAGGAGAATTCTGCTTTTCCCTCAAATTTAAACTCTGTTATATGGACCACCTTTGTACCCAGAGTCTTTCCTGGGACTTAATAGTTATAGCTGTAATGGCAAACTTCCCTAGGAAAGAAAGAACTTAGGTCAGCGAGATGTTTCTTCTCTTAGGTTGCTGAAATAGCTCTGAACAGAATAAGCTGTGCTGACAAGGTCACTTTTCCTGTTGGTGTAGCTGCACATCCTGGCATAGGGTCTCTGCAAGGGGGGGGGGAAATCAATTAAGGGTGTCATAGGTCTGTCAACAGCTCTCTTAAATATAACTGAGTCCTGGTGATTGCAGAACACAGAATACTTGAGAGTCATGCTCTCAGTGACCTTGGTGACAGTTAGACTTACTCATGTTTTAATGACATTTTAATAGCTTTTATTCTAATGTTTGCACAAAAGTCCTCATAAAGAATAAATAAGATACGCAGGAGGTTTCAAAATATAAATAGCTATAGATTCAAAGTAAAGGAATATGCATAATCTCATAATCTTCTGTTCTTTGTTGAGTCCTTGCTCAACCATTCAGGGTCAGATCTTTTGTGCATTGCCAGTACCTGTCTAAGACATGTCTACCAGGTTTTCTTCCCGTTCTTCCCAAGGGGTGTGTAAGGCGGGGTAGGCATGGAGCACTTACCACTTTACAGTTCTTCCCGATGGCCTGGTCTGGAGATAATTTTGTCATTTCAGCCAGTCTTCGTCTGCCTTAAACAGTTGCTCTTAGAAACTTGTTCTCTCCTTATTTGTGGGCTTTTTCAGCGAGATAGCTTTTTTCCAGTTTGTTGTTTTATCCATGGCACCAGTCTGAGCCTTGTCCTTATGTTTTCTTTAGTTGAGATTTTGTCCCCTCATGTACCTCAGATGGAGGCAAGACAGATGCTCCAGCTACATCTGCATACTTGGTTGCTGGATGTCTTGTAGTGTTAGAGATCTGTTCTTCTCTCGGAGACGTTCTTGCTGAGAGCTGGACAACTCAGCCAGGTGGACATACCTATGCCCAGTGTGCAGAGGCTTCTAGTTCATCTTATCTGAGGTATCTCATCTCCCTTTGTGAGATTGGTCTTTYATAGAGCTGAATGTTGTACTGGTTCTTTCTACTCCTAATTTCTTTCTACTCCTAATTTGGACATTAGGAAAAATTTCTTTACTGAAAGAGTGGTTAAGCATTGGAACAGGCTGCCCAGGGAAGTGGTGGAGTCACCATCCCTGGAAGTATTTAAAAGACGTGTAGATGAGGCGCTTAGGGACGTGGTTTAGTGGGCATGGTGGTGTTGGGTTGATGGTTGGACTCGATGATCTTAGAGGTCTTTTCCACCCTTAATGATTCTATGATTCTATGATACTCTAATGTACGTATAGTTATTGTTTCTGTTCACTCTTCTTTCTTTTCATAGCCCAGCACTGCTGCAGTTCCTCAGGCATCTAAGTTACTCCTTCAGGTGCTTAGACATGAGCTCCAGGTAGTCCCCATAGCCTGATAAGCACCTCCTTCCCCTGTTTCAACCTGCCTGCTCTGCCTTCTGCCAGTGCAATGGCAGAAGTTGGTAAGACGGGGAACAGATCCTCTCTCCAGAGACTGTTCCTGACACGCAAATGATGACTGTGTGAATTTCCTTAGGTACAAACCTGATGTTTGTAGTAATACCACTAGATCTACCTAATTTTTTTTCCTCCCCAGACCTTACTTGTAAATGTGACACGTTAGACACGTGAGGCAAGTCCTGTCCTTTCAACAACAAGGATCTGTATTACTAGAAGTTTATCTCCATGCGCAAAAGATCATTAGTAATTCCTGTCTACCACTGTCTAATGAATGAAGCTGACTGATTTTCAAGGGTGTTCCTAGTGAAGAAACAACTTCTGAACATGCTTGTGGCAGGTGCATTTCTGTGTCTATATATGGACAACACATTTTCAAGTTCTCTAGTTATTGCCAAGTAACTTCTCTTTATGATTGTGGAGTAAGAGTTCGTGGTATCAGTGGTTTTGAGATGTTGCATGTTGCAGGTCCACATTCATTTTTTAACACATAAAGATTAATAATTTCTTCTAAGATTTTACTCAACAGCTCCAGAATTTTACCCCTTTTACCAAGGATCAAATACGAAATCAATCCCTTAGTTCATAGTGACATAGTCATTTTGTAGTTCTAAAACTATTTGGTGAATGTCAGTCAGGCTTGATAAAGCTTCCAGGTTGAAATCCTGGGGTCCGGAATAGTCTCCGGATTGCCCACAAGGTGTGTGCACCTGCAGCCCACGTCATACATCTGCCCTTAACCTGACTTTGCAGTGCCTCTTCTAGACTGTATAGACCTTGGTTTCTGATGGGAATATTGAGCGATGTGGTACGCCCTACTTCATGGACACATACTTACTAGAGACAAGGTTTCATTTCGTTTCAGGCTTTGAACAGAGTCAAACAGGTTAATTTTTATGTGCCAATATGAATAAATTCCATTGAGACTTTTCTTTACAAGTTTAGTTTTTATCTGATTTTCTAATGTCTCATTACAAGTTGCTCAGGAGAAATCCTGGCTTTCTTGAAATCTCAGGGAATTTTGCCATTGCCTTCAAAAAAACCCTAGGGCTTGACCTTGTGTTGTTGAGTCTACATAACAGAAGTCGTCTTTGGGAAGAAACTTTCTTCTTCAAGTGAATCAGCTGTAAGTGTTTTTCAGAGTCAGTGATGGCTGGTCGCAAGTACTTAAAACTGTGTGTGTTTATAAATATGAAATTGCAAGAGTAGAAGCTCATGATGTCTGTTTTCAGAAAGTTGAATGTTGGTCATTCCTTTCTGACCTTTTTGGTGTTGTTCTGTCTTTGTCCATAGAACTCATATGTTTCACTCTTCAAATTTATGTTCATTTTATCCTTCATTTTTTTTTGTTTTTTTTAGGACCCAATGTTGTCTTCCAGTGTGAAAGCACCTCAGAGACCCACTATCCAAGTTTGACTGTAGCGTGGAGGCAGGGTGGCCAGCCCTGCTCACATATCTCTGACACAATCCTTTTGCTTCGTTTGAACGTTAGATCCAGTCAAGAAATTAGGTTTTTGTGGGTTTTCTTATAATCTACAGTTACAGTTGATTTGTAAAAGCAGAAAGGATAGTGGGTCTTTGTGTGGCTTTCACTGCTGTTCATTCTTGTTTCCTTTAGTATTTTTCTTTGGTATTGGTAATTGTAGATCATTAGCATGCATATCAAGTTATTGTTTGCATGGTGGGATTGCAGACACACAAAGACCCACTATTTGCACAGTTTATCTGAGCTGTTTTGAATGGGCAGTTGTGTTCTTTTAATGTTGTAATGTACATACTTTGCAGAATTAAAGTGTTCGCTGATTACTGTTCTAATGGACTTTGATTTAATCTCTTACATATTGAGCTTTTAAAATTGGCAGCCTACAAGGCTCATCCAGAAAACAAACCCTACCTGTCTCTGCTGCTGATAGTCACTGTGATTACAAACATGCTACGAGATCTGTTTTAGATCTGGTGCAGTCCATCCAGCCTTTTAAAACCCTTTTGAACTGGGGAAGGAACTATTAAGCATGGAGTGGAGGACACTTTAATTTTTTTCTTCCTTCACAGTAGTACTACAGCAGGAATTCAGGTTGTTTTGGCTCAGTATGTCCTATCCCTAAACAACCGCCTTCCTTTAAATACTTTATTCCGATAATTCGTATTTGCTTTCAGTTTTAGCTAACAGCAAACATATACTAGTTACTGCAGTAAGTACTTATACAGCCTCTGTGCTACCAGACCCTTTCCCTGCCCCTTTTCTTCATTAAATAGTTAACGGAACTGAACAGTGTTTTTATCTGGCTACGGTCTGCAGTGACTTAAAGTAAGTACTATCTGAAAGCTGTTGCTCTTCTTTCTGTTAAATAAATTGGCAGCCTAATACATAGGTAACCTTGATAAAAAGACGTTGCCAGAAAAGAAACACTAACAGACACCTGGAGCTGAAGGCAGAGCATTTGGGTTTAAAAATGGAACTGTGCTCTTCAGCTCAGAAGTGGTCCTTAAAGGTGCAGTTATGGCGTGTCAGCAGTATGGTGCAGTAAAGGTGCCCACGTTTTACTAGTTTGGGGGGAGGGAGGGACCAGGGCTTCAGGACTATAACCCTGATACCCCTTTAAATAAAAGGATTAACTTAATAGCAGATTACTTGTCTGATTAAATAGTTCTGTGCTCCTGTAACAACAGGAGAGATCGAGTAGACACGGTATTTAATTTAGTTGGTTTCCTGAACTTGGTTACGAAACAGCAAAGGTCACTTATGCAATCAGAAATGTTTACAAAACACTGTTTGTTTACTATATACATATATATATATATATGAATGTTGTGAAGGTACTATCAGGAAAAGGTTAGTCCAATTGCAGAGATTTAAAAGCCTTTCTCCAAAATTTCTATAGAAAGAGTGAGATGTTATGTATTTAATATACTTGATCAAATAATGTATATGTGCCCTTTAGTTCAGAGAGATATCTTTTGTGCAATACAGACTACAGCAATGTGCCTACATAAAACTACAAATGGATTTTTATTCTGGATGCATTTTGTCTAAACCAGTATTTTGTTATAGAATGAAATTATGTTATTGTAGGCAAATAATGTGCTACGTAATTCCTCAAGTATTCTAGCTGACTTGATTTCCTTACGAAACTACATTTTAAGTATTTCTACTAAAATATGCTAATCACCCTGAATTGCCTTCTCTGAATTTCTGACTTTGCAAGCCTGTTTAATACAAGCTGAAGTGTTTTGTGCTACACCAGTGGCATCAAGCAGTCACTTACTGTAGTCTAATAATTAGGTGATCTTATAAATTATCCCATTTCTAAAAGGCTCTGTTAACCTGTGGGATTGAGCCAAACTGACTTCTCAATGTTCAGTGACAGTTTTCCTTGAATGCCAAATTGCTACTAGTTGTCTTTGAAAAAATGAAAAACAACTTCACATCCTGTCTGGGATGTTCTAGGAAAGAGTTACATGGCATTTTCCAAAAACAACTGGCATTCTACCCATTTTTTTAACAGATACAATTGGAGATTAGGGTAGTATTAGGTAAAGTTTCACACAAGTAGTGTGAAATACATAGTTGGGTATGTAGATATGAGCATTGATAATTATGGAAACAGCTGCCCCTCAGTTTGAACTGACGAGTATTGAAATGAAGCATTTGGGGCTTTCATGGTTACCTTTTCATGTTTCAGTATTACCTGAGTACACTCTATATTCTCTAACTGTAATAACGATGATGATAATACACCTTAATAATGCTGATTGAAAGAGAGTAATCGCTGCCTTCAGTATTTCTCTCTACTGCAAAAGTCTGCCTAATACAGCTCAAGCACAATCACCCGAGAGCTCTGCTCTCCTTCGTGCACTGGTGCAAAAAGAATTGTATACATATGTCAGATCGTTGATAGGAAAGGCTATGCCGAGGATGTATTTAGGGCAAGATTATTTTAAAATCATGTTCTCTATCACTGAAGAGGTGTAGCTAATAGAGGCTGGGTTTAAATCAGACTTTTTCTTTCAAAAATGTTACTTTTTCTCTGGTTGTGTGCAATCCACTCCCTTGTTGATAAAAGTCTATAGAGTTGGGCTCAGCTGTCATCCCAGCCAGCCAAGTAAAACTAGCATTGAAGTGTTCATCCCTTATTTGGGTGAAAAAGGTTGGCTTTGGAACTAAGGACAAGGTGGAAAATAGTTATTTGTTGAACTGATGGTCCCCAGTGCAGAGCTGAGAGTCTAAATGTTGCTCAGAGCCACACAAGGTTAACAGTTAAAACTGAAGCCAACCAGGAAAGCAAAACGTGATGTTGCCTGCAGCGTAGTACTTGCTTAATATTGTTTCCTGTGGGCCAGCAGAGAATAGGGGCCATGGTGTAATTGGGGGTAAGAATGTCAACAATGCTGTGAATGCAAAAGAACAGGTACTGAAAGGCTTCCTAATTTTGTTACTGTCTAGTTTGCATAATGGACTAACAACCTAGAAAGCGTAGTTTTACAAAAGCTTAGTTTACAGAGCCGAGTTCCTGATCCAGCAATCAGATCCATGCAGGAAAGTCTTGTGCCACCACTGAGACCTGGTTGCAGGGCTGGGGTGTGCGAGTAGTCAGTGATGGTGAAGGGCTGTGAAAGCATACAAAGCGCTATCGTAATGTCARTGTTAATAATGTTACAGGTAGGAGTGCAGAAGGCGTAAAGCTCCATCAGAAATGTTACATGCTAATAATTGAAATGTCTCCTACCAGTCATTGAATATTTATGCCATCTCGATGCTTGGTCAGGTTGTATCCCTGTGTGATTTTCTTGAGTCAGGTTGAAAACACCTGTAAATAAGTCTGCTCGTAGGAATGCCAACAAACCTTGGCCTGTAGTAGTGTTGGGAGCTGCTACAGGGTCATGCTACTTTAATGTAATGAACTAATAAAACTGCTACGTAATGGTGTGTGCTGCCTTAAAATCTCTTTTGTTGTTCTTTTCAAGCTAGAGTGTTAATGTTTGGGGATGATTGTTAAGACACGCAAATGCAGGCTATGCTTAGCATGAGGCAATTGTTCATCTTTGTTTTTAAACAAAGTTGTAAGATAACTATGCAAATGTGTTTTATTAAAGGGACACATAAAAGGATCTAGTTTGTCTGTTGTGGTTTTTTTGTCCATCTGGGGAGGATTTTTTCCCATCGGAATAGCTTGGTATGAGCATTATGTTACCTGGCTCTGTGACAGAATGGCTTGATTTTGCTTTTTACCTCTTGAAAATTGAATCATAAATTTGTTCTGTTGTAGCACAGAGAGTATACTGCATTTACTGATTAGGGGAGATTGGATAAAAGTTTTTATTATGTTTCCCAGGGCCTGATGGAAACCAACCTTTCCACAGTGGCAAATTTCTTGGATTAGTTCCTTTCAGGGTTTCAGTAGGCACAGAGGCTACTGACAGCTACGGGCAGTGACAGGAGTACATTGCAAGTGAATTAGCCTTATGTGCGCCAGCAGAGATTGTAAAATGGCTATGGGTGATGTCCCGTGATACCATCAGGCTGTTCTCTGGCTGTACTGAAGGGACTGTTTTAATGCCAGCCCATGGTACTTAAGGTGAGATGTAGTCTTTCCATGGTAGCCTGGGAAACAAGAGGCAGGCTAATACACACAAGTACAAAAAAAACAACAACCCTTAGCTGCAATTTCCAGCCATATCAACTGACTTGAGCCGAAAAAAAAAAAAAAAAAAAAAAAAACAAAAAAACAAAATTAAAAACAAAAAACCCCCAAAACCCACACACCCCCCAAAAAAACCCACAACCCTAAACAAACCAAGCTATTTCCTTACAAATGCAATTTATATAGGCCACCTCTACCCCTAAATAGTCTTCACTGGTGACCCAAAGCAGTGATGCCTCTGGTATAGATAGATCCTTCAGGACAAGTGCCTGAGCTCATGTTTGAGACTTAAGATGTCTTTCCAGAGCTGTCATTTTTAATGTGTTTTTTCATTGAGCGGGGAATGGGACAAAGCACTCAGTGCCCAAGCAGATCACGGTATCTTTGAAAGCCTTTTATCCATCTGTTTTTTACCTCAATTCTCTGGAATTGGCTTTTAAGTGAAGAATTTTAATTCACTTCCCCTTTTTTAACAAAGGAAAAAAAGGAAATTTTTTGAAATGGTGATAGGTGTCGTTCATCTTTCTTTCAATGGAGGATTTCTTTTCTTCAAAAAGCGTCATTCTCCCCCTTGAATGTACTCAAATCCAAAATACATCAGTAATTGGGAAGGTTTTCTCCCCCAGCCCCCCCCATGTTTTTCAGGCATTTGAATCTCCTGCAGAGTAGAGCATCTTCTGACTGTGAAACTCGGTAGTTTTTCATGAAGGGTGAGTTATGTTAGTACAAAGAAAGTATTTCTTGTTCAGGTATATTTGGAGAGGGAAGTATAATTTTAACCATAACTTTAGAGACTGGGATTTCCTGTTTATAAACTCTCCAGCTTGTTTTACCCTGCCCCTGTGAGACAGCTGCTTCCTCGTCTTGGAGAGCAGGATTTAATCACAAAAGGTACCACGGTTGTAGTAGGCATCGCTCTTTTCCTGTGCCCTAAGTTTCAAAGGTACCGGACACCCCCTGCTCCCTTCATCAGATGTTGTTCTCTGGAGGGAGCTAGGCAGATCATGCCCAGATTGTCTGAGCAGCCTGGCTCTCAGTGGAAGAGGCAGGCTGGCTGCCCTCCAAAGGTAATGTAAACCTCTTAGCTAGTCACCAGAGGGAGGTGAGCCCCCAGCGTGGGCAGCTGAGATTCCCCTCTGCAGGCGCTCCCAAAAATCTCACTGCTTTTCATTAGCTGTATGGGAAGCTTGGGGTGAAGCTTCACAAGACAGAAGCCAAACCAACAGCTTTCTGCTGCCAAAAAAGGCAGTTTTACTGCTTCCACGCACATTCCTGGCCGCTAAACTAGCAGAAAACTACTGTTTTCTTTTTCCCCCCTCGGGATTCATTTGCTGCCAGGGTGTGAGCTGGGAGTCAGATAAATGCCAGAACTGATGCAAGGAAAGGAGGGAACGGGAATGTGGGAGGAGAATGGGTAGAGATGCAGGTCCACCCTTTCCGTACCAGTGAGCCCATGGGTTGCTATGGCCACTTTGGAAAAACATTGGCAAATGCACTACGTAGGTTGTTTTATTCTCTGTCTCGTTTGCCTTTCTTCCCTTCAGATTCAAATGCCTGAATTCACCCTCTAAAATCAGATGTGTGGATTGTGTACTATATTTTCATGCCAGTATCGTCAGACGCATCAAAACTTGGGCCATTTTCACTAGTGCTTATTTAAATATAAAATAGCACTCGTCCATTCATTCCAAAAGCTGACAGTCCAAATACAAGGTTAGTGCAGGAGCCGGTTAATTTAACTGCATTTTTGTATCTGATAATGAGCTTATAAACCAAATCTATTTTAGGTGCATAAAAAAAGGCCTGTTTTCCTTCCAGCGTTTGCTTCAACTTTAAGTAGACAGCATGAGACAGACACAAATCCGAGCGTGTGGGTTGTTCTAACAGCTGTGATATAAGCAAACAGCAACAGGAGCTTCAGTCCGTACCTGCTTTTGTTCCAGGAGTGCACCTTGCAGTAGAAAAGAGAACCACGTGGTCAAAGCTGAGACTTCAGATCTGGACAAATAAAGTCCGGTTACTGTACAAGCCCTTGATTATCCTAAAATTTCATGTCTTAGGAACCAGGTGGGCTTAAACTCCGTCCTGTACAGACTAAAGAATGATGCTAGAATCCAAAAGTAGCACACGTTGGCCACAGTGCATCTTGATAGATTGAGATACCAAACTTCATAGAAATCACTTTGATCTGTAACTTTACTCCTTTTTCTCATCTAATTTTGGCCTGATTGTAACTTTGGGAATGACTAAGGCCAGAAGCAGCATTCTGCACGATCAAAAGAGCTGCAATCCCAGATCTCTTTATAAAAAGCAGCATTTTTTCAAATCTCGTCAGAAAGCTTAAGATCTGTGATCCTCCTTAGGGGAACAAAACAGAACTGAAAAGTCCTGATTTTAAATCTAGCTATTGCCTTTACTGTTTTACTTCCTTGTGTTGTTCAAAGGGTTTCCCTGTTAAAATACTTCGAATGGTATCATAAAACTTCATTTGACAAGTGTTTCTCTCTTGCTGAAGGTTGCTGCTCCTTCAGAGCAGCTTGGTGCCTGTGCAGCAGGAAGCGCACAACCCTGGGAGGTTCCCATTAGGCCACTGTCACATCAAGTTTAGCCAAATGTTTAGTGTTTCTTGGGGTTTTTTTCCCCCCAGATTTATTACTAACTCATTTTCATTTCATTATTTAGAGCAGCCTTCCCATAAACAGATCTATACATTGGCAGTGAATAGAATAAGGTCACATTCTAGTGTCCTAGATGTGTTAGGGTGCCTTTGTGCTGTAGGTCACGCTGCCTTCCACCATGCCTGTAAACTTTCAAAAAGGTTCATTCCTCTAGAAATGCCGGATCTAAATGAGTCCCTGCGATGTCCTTTCTGCTATCCTGCAAAGTCCACCGTTCACGTTGTATTAAAATCTGATGCCATCACATCAAGTGATAGATGTATGTTCTCAAATCCTCTGTAATTGTTTCTTTTTTTTTTTTTTTTTTATTTTCCCCCACCCTGCTACTTTGCAGTACTCTGCTAGCATGTGATGGCTAACAGAGGGATCAGAGCTTGACCTTCTGTGCTCTCCTTTACCCATCTAAACATATTCACCACTTTGTTTTTACCAGTTTTTGATTCAGTTAATTACTAAATTTCAAAYGTTGTCATGCTTACTAACATGTATACAGTAGAGAAAAAGCAGTGTGAAGCTGTACGGTCTGCATGTTATTACAGAAAACTTGGGGTTTGTGTCACTGAACGTCTGTGAGTTCCTGTGCATGATTTTGATTGTTCATACTTGATGCATAAAAATAATTCAACGTATTTCAGGCTCATTTTGTTTCTAAATGAGAAAAGAAGTTGTTTAACTGTGAAGTTACGCAACTATAACATTATGCATTATAACTTTACAAATTTGTACTGGTGGTTTGTATCATAAATTAATAACCAAGGCAGAGTACTTTAGAAATGGGGTGGAGATTAAAGGTGCGATGTCATAAGTCAGACCCAGACACGTTCTAGATGACTTCATCTCACAAAAGACATTGCACAAGGTAAGAGAAAATCACAGTTTCGAAACGATATGGCAGAAAAGGAGAAGAGATGAGAAAAATCATGAGACAAATGGAGTGGCAGGAAGTCAGGAATTCTTATTCTGCAACACAGTACAAGAACAAGGGATGTTTGAATAAAAAGGTGACAGACTAAAAAATGACATAAAGGGGGGAGGGGGTCGATCACTACATCACTCGATTTTGAAACCCGCTGCTGCTGTGGACAGGGTTTTACCATTGCCTATATAGTCTGAACTGTAAGGCTGGCGTAAGTTGATGCAATTTTGTTAATTCATCAGATCTGATGGCCTGAGTGGGATCTGAACTACTGGCTTACTTCTTGTAGGGTGTGCTGATCTCCAAAGCCTTGACACCATGCAACCAATGGAAAGGAAAAGGCAGGGCTACATTCACGAACTCATTCAGACGGAAGAAAGGTATATGGACGATCTTCAGCTCGTCTTAGAGGTGAGATGTCTTGGATGTGAAAATGCATTTGGAAGAACACCACCTCTGTCCTACCGAATAATAGCAATAAAGGGATTCTTACGAATTGTGAAATGCTAGAGGAAGAAAGTGAGGTTGTGTGAGCACCTCCCTTTCTAGCAAATGTTATGTGGTTGTCCACCAGGCAAAAACATCACGTTGTGAAAGCCATCGTCTTACAAGGACCTTCCTATTTTCTAAATCCTGTTCTTAGGTGTTTCGGCTCAGTGTAAAGATGATGGGCTGGGCTGGGTTGTCTGGCAAAGCTGCACAGGCTCATGACAAAAGCTGTATAAGTACCATAAAAGTTTATTGTCAGCCTTCGTCTCCGATTTTATTTCTGGAAGCAAGACCACCTCGCTAGGCAGGGCAGGAACTGGACAGCATTAGGTGGTCTTGGGCATCTGACTTGACCTCTCTATATAAAACAGCTGTGTGGGGAAGTGTTAAAGGTGTTAAATAGACTGAGTTACACAGGTGCTCTGCTATCCAGAGGTATTGTGCAGAGGGTCCCTGAAAGAAGCTGTAGTTCTGCACGCAGGTTGACTATGAGTGCTCTGGGTATGGGGATAGGTGTGATGCGTAAGTGTAATTTGCGTAGCAATTGACTCCGAAATCATGGGAACACGCTTCCGCTGAACAGTCAGCCTGCAGGTCCCAGTGCTTGTGCCTGCTTCACAAATGGTCATGCTGGTGTCAGAATGAGGTCACACGCTTAGGAAAAATAGCGACAGCTGTCACAAGTGCTAGTAAGGAATTGTATTTAACTTCTCCTGAGAAATTGGACACTGAGCATACAAAAAAAGCAAAATCACTGCTAGGCTAAACAAGAGGCTGAGCTGCTTGTTTCTGAAGAATTGCTCACCTTTGTGATTTTTTTGACTGCAGGTTTTCCAAAAACCAATGGCTGATTCGGGCTGCCTCACAGAAGGAGAAATGGGGCTGATCTTTGTTAACTGGAAGGAACTCATCATGTCAAACACAAAGTTACTGAAGTGAGTACTTAGCCACATTTTTATGTGTTCATCTTTATTCTCTTGCTCCTTTCCCCAGGAAGTTTTCTGGGTTTACAGTAAATACTTCTGTCCTTCCTGATTATTTCCTGTGCATGCATGCATTCAGAACAGCTAAATGCATTGAGACTACCTCACAAAGAAGGAGTTGTTAGGAGAGAGAGGGGAATAAATAGCAATAACAGATGCACATTTGCATGTTATACCTTAGAAATAGAGCCTACACAAAAGCATGTGCATGGGAGGCGTTCTTCCCAGTTTTCTGCAAAGCAACCTTCTGTTCTCTAAAAATAAACTTTGGAGAGACAAAGTGGCTACTAACTCATTGCAATGGGATGCTGGTTGCATGTAGAGATTGATGCCGATTGTCCCAGAAACCTCAAAGGAGAGTCTCAGTCCCGCAGACCCCATCAGGCAGATCGTTCAGCTCAGCGTGTTGCGCTGGTGACTTCCTGGGGATTCAGGCTGGACCCTGCACTGCCTGGAAGCGCCCGTGCTGTGTAAGGGAATTCACCTCGCAGGCTTGTGTCCTTTCAGAGATGGATGTTGTAAGGACCTTGATTTAGGCCTCGCAGACTTGGCAGCAAAGTTGGATGGTGATTTCTCTCCTCTTCAGAGCCTTGCGAGTGCGTAAGAAGACAGGAGGAGAAAAAATGCCAGTGCAGATGATTGGGGACATCTTAGCAGCAGAGCTCTCTCACATGCAGGCCTACATTCGGTTCTGCAGCTGCCAGCTTAACGGAGCTTCATTGCTGCAGCAGAAAACTGATGAAGATGCTGATTTCAAAGACTACTTGAAGGTATCTTATTCAGTAGCTTTTGTGCCTTCTCCTTTCCTCAATGACAGGAGCCCGACCAGATCAAAATAGCCCAGAAGAATAAAATCTTGCAAAATAGCTAAGAACCTTCTAAGGTGTATTTATATGATGACCCTGGTTAACACTGTGTGTGCTTTTTATTTATATACCTGTCGTCTTCTCTAGCTAATTTATTACTCCATTTCCCGTTCCATTGCTTGTACTTCAGTTTAACGCTAACCCCACGAAGCTATGGTGCTGGTGACTGCACCTTCCCAAAAATTCATGCTGTCAGAAGGGGTAAGAGTCTGTGGAGTTGAAATAGAAAAGCTGTTGTTCTGAACACGCTTGTAATTCAGTGGGGCGTGCAGTGTGTCTGACCGGTGGGGTTGCAGCCGGGGCCAGAGGTGTGCCGTGAGTGTCACAGGCAGGCATGCTGCAGCAATAAATAAGGAATTGCTGCCATACTGCAGCTGATGTGGTGGCTTTGAGGCCATGAAAGGAGAAATGCCAGGACTGTTGACATCAGGCATTTGTTTCTTTCATTGCTTTGTTTTTTTGCAACCTGAGTGGAGCCTGTAATGTCAAAATAAAAGCTGGAATGGTTTTCAATGTAAGGATTCTGCACGAACAATGATCCTACGGCTTATGCTGGCAAAGCGTCTGAGTGCAATGACAGCACCAGCTTTCCTGTTTGTTCTAGATACAAGTATTGTTTGCTTACCAAAAAATCTAAGATTTCTTGGAATGCCTGGAAAAATGAATCTGATCAGAGAGTTTTCAGTTTTCAGTGCGGTGATGCAACTGTTTCTTGATGAGTAATGCAATGTCTCTGTTAAATCTTTGGGTTGCACCACAGAAACTTGCCTTGGACCCTCGCTGCAAAGGAATGCCCCTCTCCAGTTTCCTCCTGAAACCTATGCAAAGAATAACCCGCTACCCTCTGCTCATAAAGAGTGTGAGTACCCTAAGCGAGGTTTTGTAGGTGAATGCTTTTGAGTTTGATCTCGATAGCAAAACAAAAAAAAGCCTTGTCCCTTTATGAGGATTTCTCTGAGAGCACGGAGAACTAGTACCTGTGCTTACCTCTGTTTTGATCTTGTTTTCTCCCCTTTTTGATCCATACCAGATTCTAGAGAACACTCCAGAAAATCACCCCGATCACAGTAACCTCAAGCTTGCCTTGGAGCGTGCAGAGGAGCTGTGCTCTCAAGTTAACGAAGGGGTGCGTGAGAAAGAGAACTCGGACAGGCTGGAATGGATACAGTCCCACGTCCAGTGCGAAGGTCTTGCTGAGGTAGCCACGTTGATACGCTGTACGGCGGAGACTTTTCCGAGTCATTTCAGAAAGGCCGGGGGGGAGTGGGGGTGCTTGCTCACATGCGTTATTGGAACATGATCCACTGCTGAGCTCTTGGCAGAGAAGCTTTTATTAAATTCTGCTTGCAGCCATAATGTGATGAGCCCTCGTTGTTTTTGCACCATTTTGGCAGTGGAGAAATCTCGGTTTATCAGCTTAAAACTGACACCATTTAAACGGTTAAATGAACAGAAATAAGTTTTATCTCTGAAGTTCTGCTGGTGCTGCCTTTGGGCTAAGTCAGGTGTTACTATGTGGAATTTCACTTAGCGTGTGTTTCCCAGGGTTTTCCTTCASGCAGAAAGGGCGCAGAAGCCCTCAATGCCAGATCCTCAAACATATGTGGGGTTCAGGCTCCCGTACTTTTCAGGACAGCCTTCAAAATGAGGTGGTGTGACAGTTCTCCACTGGCTGCGTAAGGAACCAGGGCTTGACAGGCCCAGAAGGTCTGTCCTATTTCCATCACCTAATTGTGTACCCATAAGAGGTGACCTGACTGCAGACCCTGCAGGCTCTTCTTAAACACAGCTTCTGGAGAACAGAAAAGTGGCCCTGAGATAAATRCCTTCATCCAGTCAGACCTGTGTGTATGTTGTTGGTAAGGCTTAAATCTGCTTTAAGTTGGGAGTAGTGCTGATACCATGGCAGATCATAAAACAGTTTCCCTTCTCTTTGTTTGTAACTAAATTCATTAAACAAAACAGAAGAGGATTTTGCACAATCTCCACTGTGAAGAGGAGCAGGAACTGATGCCTGCATTAACTTGCTGCTGCTAATGGGTTTTGTCTCTCCTAGCAACCGGTGTTCAACTCCCTCACAAACTGCTTGGGACCACGGAAACTCCTGCACAGTGGCAAGCTGTACAAGGCCAAGAGCAGTAAGGAGCTGTATGGCTTCCTTTTCAATGACTTCCTCCTGCTCACCTACATGGTTAAACAGTTTGTCTCTTCCGGCTCCGATAAACTGTTCAGCCCCAAATCCAACTCCCAGTTCAAAATGTACAAAATGGTGAGTGAATCAAGGTGCCCCGTGGTCATGTTGATACAGTGGGACCTGGCTTCTGATGAGGAATGCTGTTCTCCCTGCTGGGATTAGCCGTCTGGCCCCGTCTGGTCATTTGCTATCATATGGGCAGATAACGCCGTTTGGCTTGGTCCTTGGAAAAGGACAGGCTTCTGTGTCTTGGTTTAATAAACACTTTTGTCCACTTTGGGGTGAAAGGGCAGAAATAGCATCATGTCTGAGCAGCTGAGTGGGATGTTCAGAAGCAGGAGCTTTGACTTAATTTTGCACAAGTTCCTGCATCCACAAGAAAATACTTGTCCTTCTTTAGAAAACAGTAAAAGGTGCAAAACTTTAGTCTCTGTGTCCACACAGTGTGTGTTCTCAGGATTTTGGAGTTGGGGAGATAAGTTTAAGTATCAGGGCTGCTTTCCAACGGGGAACCTGAGATTTCCAAGCTCCACACTGCAGCTCTGCTTACGCAGTCCTGCCCCTTTCACAAAGCTCTTCATCTAGGAAGACAGAATGGGGTTTATCACCAGAGTAGTTTTTCTCTCAGTCCTTTCTCACATCCTTTATATGATGATCTGATTGTTTGTCCTGGGTCCTATGACTTTCATTTTCCCTACAGTAAAGCAATGTATTTAAACATCCTTGTAGAGTTTCTGCTTATTGTGAGGGTGCCGCTGCCACAGTGATGTTTGCTTTTCTTTCAGCCTGTTTTCCTTAATGAAGTCCTAGTGAAATTGCCCACAGACCCTTCAAGTGATGAGCCAGTTTTCCACATATCACACATTGACAGAGTTTACACGCTTAAAACTGACAACATTAATGAGCGGTGAGTAGTGAAAATGCAGATCTGAGCTTAAACTTGTTGATCATGGCCGTAGGCTGTGTTTCCAGCGAGCAGACATGGGGGCCTCTGAGTTCAAGAACAGGGTTTAGTCTCCCGGTCAGGAAATAAACTCATCTGACTCTCGTTTGAATTACAAGTTTTCTCTCATTTTGTTCTGCTTGTGCGGCAGCTCTTGCAGTGGAATGCAGTCTCTCGTCTACTGCTCCTTGATGTTACAGTCATATAGAATAGTTCAGGGCTGCAAAGTCCAGCATCCCATAGGATTCTTCCTATAGGATTCTTCCCCAGTCCTGGTCAGTCTTTAATGTGACCCAGCAGTCTTCAATAAAACAGCAGTTCCACTTTCATTTATTTAGGCTGATGTAGAAATGTGGCATAAGATTAAATCCAAAAACTCCATCGCTTTAGTCCTTGAACCAACTTGATTCGTGATGCCTCTGAAACCCAGTGCAGGGAAAAAATGGCAAAAGAGACTGGGGCAGAGTCGCTGATACTGTGGAATTTCCTGCCTGTGGTACAACCCTGACCATAGGGATTTGCTCTTTGCAGCACTGCCTGGGTCCAGAAAATCAAAGCAGCATCAGAGCAATACATCGAAACAGAGAAGAAGAAACGTGAAAAGGCTTACCAAGGTACCTACCGGGTTCTGTATTTCCCTCTCATCCTCCTGGACATGTGGGCTGGGCCTTTTCTGGAGGATGCCACAGTGTCTGTGTAGGATTTCCCTCTTCAGATCTATTGCCAGTTTTTACGCTTGCAACGGATCCATTTATTTCTGACTTCTTTGTTCCCAGCTCGTTCACAGAAGACCTCAGGAATAGGACGCTTGATGGTGCATGTGATTGAAGCAACAGAGCTAAAGGCCTGTAAGCCCAATGGTAAGTGAAGAAAATAGTGTCAAATCACTTTTATTCCTGCAACATTTGGAAAGGCTTGCTGAGAGGAGTTTGGTGATTTGAGAAACATTGTGGATTCAGCTACAGCTTCTGAGCAAATTAGCCATTATTTAGTTTCAGAGGACCGAGTGAAGAACCAGCTCTGTGCTGCTCTAGGATGTAGGGATTGCCTGACCCACATCATCTGGACAGCAGCATCGATGTGTGTCCAAGCAGCCTCCAGACGGGGAGGGAGGTTTCTGCACTGCATAGGTGTTTCACTGCTTGTTCTGTGTTTAGGGAAGAGCAATCCGTATTGTGAAATCAGCATGGGCTCTCAGAGCTACACTACAAGGACCCTGCAGGACACCCTGAACCCCAAATGGAACTTCAACTGCCAGTTCTTCATTAAGGATCTGTATCAGGATGTCCTGTGTATAACCATGTTTGACAGAGATCAGTTCTCACCCGATGGTAAGTGTGAACATTTGTTTTAGGAAAAGAATGCTTTTTTGTGACTTGGGGTACACAGTTCCTCACCAGCAGTTCCAAGAGCCTGTAGGTATGATTGCTTCCTGAGAAATGTTGTGTAAAAACAATGCCTCCTTACTCAAGAGGTTCAATAGCCCTCCAGAGCCAACAGCTCTGGGCAGTCAGATTTGATCCTACTCTGGCTTTTGTATCAGACACAGAATTATTATTTTGTCAGACTGGGGAGACAGAGAAGTTGAAAGCAGAAGTTTTTCTCTCTCACTATAGGTGAGGCCCAAAAATAAGGTGCTAGGTTATATTTGCACAGCAACAGCTTGATAAGCTTTCTTTTTTTGCTTGGAAACTGAACATGGTTTTGGCAGTCAGTAGCTTGTAGTACTCTTTAAAAGGTTAAGTGCTTTTTCAGGGCTCTGACACACAGTTGATTATTTCAGATTTGCAAGGTACTGCCTTGATGAGAGTTGCCCTGTGTGTCAGGCTCAGTCTTTTCTCCTGTGAGGTAATGTGACTTTGCTAGGCTTCTTCTCCCTGTTGGACAGCTGAGTCTGTTGTTTTTTCAGTTCATGGTAAACTTTTTAATGCGCACACACACACAAAGATGTTTGTGTATGAAATGGCCACAAAGAGGGTATATAATTTCTGAATAGGACTGTAAACCTACGAGTGGCAGTAGTTGTTCAGGGTCATTGTTCTTGTGAAAAGAATGATACATAAGCCTAACTAAAAGTTGGCTGAGCCAAAATAGTTGAAATTTTTTTTATTGTCTTTGTAGCACCGCAGCTGACTTGTAAACAGGTTCCATCACTTAACTGACCTTCCAGCTCTAAGACAGGAGAACATTTGAAATTGTGTTTCTGAAAGGGAACTGTATTTTTAAAGCCCTTAGATGAAACTGTGACATAAAGGCATGTTTTCCATCCTAATTCCATAGCACTTTTGTCTTCTAAAAAGACCCTTTTTTGTCACTGCTGACTGATTTACACAGGGCTGAGGGCTAGTCAAACAGGAAGCTTGGGAGCAGGGCGCTGGAACTGAATACATACTGTGCAGCATTGTGGCTTAACCTGACACTTTCAGATTTTCTAAGCTTAATGTCTTTGCTTAATGAAATTTCTTATTCTTTTGCCCAACAGATTTTTTGGGTCGCACTGAAGTTCCCGTAGCAAAAATCAGAACAGAACAAGAAAGCAAAGGCCCCACGACTAAACACTTATTGCTGCATGAAGTTCCAACAGGCGAAGTCTGGGTCCGTTTTGATCTGCAGCTCTTTGATCAGAAAACACTCCTCTAAGAACACTTTTTTTAATTTATGAAGGACAACTGAAGCTGACAGCCTGAACATTTTTTTTGTAAAAGATTCCTTGCCCCACGCTGGTTATTAAGCAAGAGTTCCTGCTGCTTCCATATCTCCTCTTAGTTACTGGTTGCGTTTAGTTCCTTGCAGTGTTCAAAGTTGTTGTTGATCTATGCAAACACAAATGTTACTGTATATACAGTACTATAGCTCAGTGCCTTTTTATTATGTTGGAATATGTTGGTTTTGGATGCCAATGTTTCCATTTTCAGGGCCATAAAAAGTATTAAGTAGAAATGTGGCATCAAGATGTATGTATATTTTACCACTTAGTCTAACATATAGACTGAGGAATGGTTTAAGCTCAGCACTAGAATCATTCCATTTGAAATCTGAAAAGTGATATCCACTGGAATCTTCCCGTCTCAGGATGATAATTTTAAAGATTAAATGCTGAAGAAGCCTTAGCACTGGAGAAGTCTCCGATATATTGTATATTCTTTAAGAATCAAGTGTAGTTCTTTACTTGACTTAGTTCTGCACTGAAATCAGTAACTGCTACTTGATTTTTCTTTCCGCTTCAGTTGTTTGATTCATCATTCTCTGCTGAGACAATGTGGTTGTGAAGAATAACTAGAAAAAAATATTTTAAATACTGTGACCCACAGTAATGTGGAAAAATACTCTTCAGCTTTTGTTTTTTTCCTAAACGTAAGTTATTTGTGTACATTTCCTTGGTCTTGCAGACCTCCATGTGAATCTTGAAGCTTTGACATTGCCAACATGTATATAGAGAGTAAAATATAAGTTTATTAATGATGTAATTTGTCTACAGATGTTTATTGATGCATAGTGATTTTTAAAAAGTATATTTTATTGTACAGGGGAATGTGAAATAATGAGAAAAACTTACAGGATTAAATTCAGGAAAAGTCTATTACAAGTTTAAAAGGTTTGCCTGGGGGGGAACTGTCACCCCAACACGAATCTGTAAAATGAGATTGGTTGAAAGCAAAAACTTTCTCTTGGCACCAAAATCAGGGATGGTTTAAAAAAAACAAGAAGTTTGTTTATAAAAGGTTTGATACATTGTAACCATTTTACTGCCTCCTTAAACTGCTTTGTTGAAAAAGCACAGCATGCAATTCTGAACAGCACGTGCCCTTGTTTTCCTTGGGTGCAGCAATACCTCCTGATGTCTGACAGTTTCACACCCAATTGCCATCTGTGTACCCACCTGTTACAGGGCTGAGTCAACCTCTGTCACTTCTAACAGTCTTCTGTGGTTCAGTATTTCTAATCCTAAATAAAACTAAATCTTGGCAACTCTTGAGAGATTGTGTCTGTACAGTGGGAGTTTGGAGCTTCTTGAACAAGCATAGGGAAAATTCTGTTTTCAGGCTTTGACACCAGAGCTGCTGTGCAGTCACACTAGCAGGGAGACAGGGACCACACTGGAACAAGAAACCAATTTGTAGGGCACTGACAGCATTTGTTGCTCAGCACTGACCCTCCAAAAAGTGCTAGACATTTTGTACAAGAACACTTTCCATCTCCTCTCCCCTAATTATTGCCTGCCTTCTCAGAATGCTCAATATGTATGTTAAAGTTTGATTTACTGCTTGTACACTGCCTCCAGGAGAAAGTCCTTTTAAACCTTCGTAGTAGCCTAACATTATTTTGCAAATAATATTTTGCAAGACATTCACTATGGGAGTTCTGATAAAGATTTGAACAAACAAAACCAAATCATTATTTCTTTATCAGTGCTTTCTAAGCCGCTCTTCTGTACACATCTGCTAACCACGCACATAGCCAGGAGCACCTCCTTCTCCTCCTCATTCAAAGAGAGGGTTTGTTCTTAAATCTCAAGGTGACTTCTTTCAGCTTCATGCACGATTGCAACAGCTGTAGCTAAAATTTTGCAAGCTTTGCCATTCCCTCTGCCACTGCTAACACTCACACTTCTTGTAATATGAAATACAGAGGCCTCAGAGCTGTAGCTGTTGCCAGAGCTGGGGATAACATATAGATCCTGCACTGCGTAGAAGAGGGGCCTAGCAGACGACTTTAACTTTTCTCACCTGTTCATCTCCTTTAATACAAAGACTCTGTCACCCTATAAACCAGAGAACATCAGCACTGTCTTTGTAGAGCTGAGCCTAAGTTAAACCACCTAAAATAGTAGGTTTTGGCCTGTAGAGCATGAACTGGAGCTGGAAATAACAGGAGCAGCAATTCAAACATTTCTTTGGCCAGTGGGTAACTGTACTTCAGAACCACATGTTTAAGACAATGACTTTATTGCAGTTTGCCAGAAGACCTGGCCTGTTATCACTTGCTTTGGCAGAAGATGTAACATATTTTGCAAATGGTACCTTCTGATGGCTGTGCTTGCCGCTACAGTCAGCTGGAGGACAGGTGACATCATCGGCTCTCACCGTCTTTGTGGTGGCTGACGACTTTCTGCCTTTAAACAGAAGTAAAAACTATTGCCAGTCCATGCAACATGAAGGCTGCTGTAGCCCAGCACAGCTTCCTCCACTTGCTCTTTCCCACACTGAGTCACTCCAGGAAATGTTTGTCTTTGTGACCAGTTTTCCTTCTAGAATGTGCCATTATCCCGTAACTGCTGTAAACATGCTGGAGTAAAGCCTTGGGCCAGTAAGAGGCATAAAATTCCAGGGCAGGGGCTGGGGGGGGAGAGAGTGGGCCTGGTTCAGGAGGACATCAGGCTCCCAGTTCAGCTTTRATGTTTTTGTCACTGGGGAGCCGGAGTACCCTTAAGTGTTGTGTACTGCAATGGCAGAACCAGAGAGCTTTCAAAAGGGGTGAATCAGAGCACCAGGACTTTAAAACAAACAACAACATAATTAAAAAAAAAAAAAAAATCACTCTTTGCTGATCCCAATCTGTTTCTCTATCAGGGCAGGCCAGCTAGGGCTCTCTAGTGTTCTCAGCTTAGGCAGCCACGTCACTGCTCCAGTTCAGTTCACCATTAGTGATCTCTACTGTATTTTGAGTCTAACCAGCCTGTACGCCAAAAAAAACCCTGTTGTGAAGCTTAGCTATAGGATGCAACTTTCTGGCGTGGTGTGTAGCTCCTTCAGGGCAGGCCGCTCCTTTACAGGACCAGCCTCACAGCTTGAGCCAGGACACACACCATATCTCCACGGTCAAAGGACACTAGTTGAGCAAACATGAGACATGGCCAAGAGAGCTGGGACAGTTTAGCCTGGAGAAGAGAAGGCTCAGGGGGCATCTCATCAGTGTGTACAAATACCTGAAGGGAGGGTATAAAAAGGATGGAGCCAGGCTCTTTTCAGTGGTGCCCAGTGACAGGACCAGAGGCAATGGGCACAAACTGAAACACAGGAGGTACCATCTGAACATCAGGAAACACTTCTCTGCTGTGAAGGCAACAGAGCACTGGCACAGGCTGGTTGCCCAGAGAGGTTGTGGAGTCTCCATCCTTGGAGATACTCAAAAGCCATCTGGACATGGTCCTGGGCAACTGGACAAGATGACTTCCAGAGATCCCTTCCAACCTCAACCAGTCTGTGATACAAGTATGACCTCACTCTGCTCCCAAAATCTAGAAACTAATAGTAAAAAAAACAACAAATCCCAAAGCAAGTATGAACATTAAATCCTTTCAGATCTTCCAGTAAAGCAACCAGGAGATATTCCATGGCTTGACCTGTAGGGCTGGCTGCCAGGCTGCATGCAGAAAATGCAGGAAACTCCCCACCAGAAGCCACTTTATTTCAGGGCTCAGCTTGACCATCAATGCTCTACTTTGATACATCCTGCTGTCCACTCTATACCTGAAGGCTTTCCCTTCACCAACACTCCTTTCTCAGGACAAATACACAATAAAGCAGAATTCACCATGAAATTTAAGTTTTAGCAAATACTCTACTATGCAGCCAAGAAGGAGAGGCCTCATCGACTGTAGCTGTTGTGCTGCCTCTCAATAAACACATTAGCTCTTACCTCTTCCTTTGGTGGACCTCACTAGCAATGTAGGCATGTGGTATCTTCAGCCACTCAACTGCATCCATACACTGTCGGCTCAAAGGAAGCAGTGGCAGTTCTGCTTTACTGAGTTCCTTCAGCTCTCTGGTAGACCACAGTCTTCCTGGCAGGAAAGTAACATGTGCTTCATGTGAGCATCTACTGTCACAAGCAGGGATGGCCCCCCACTATGAAACACTTCTAAGGGATATCAATTGTTTAAAATACCTGTCTCACACTGCTTGATAATGCCAGTCTCAATAAACTTTCTTTGAATGTCTTTTAACAGAGGATCCTGTAAAGTTGGTACTGAAACCTGTGACAGAGACAGTTATTTCATGCTTATGCACCAACACAAGCACTTAGTCAAAGAGTCTCCAAGACCAAAGTCAGAAGCAAATGTCAAGGCACCGTTGGTTAGCAGGGAAGGAGCATCAACCTCATTTTTTATGAATAAAATCATGAGGCACAGACTTAAGTGGCCTGAGAAACGCTGAACATCTCAGCTCCTAAGCAGGCCATAATGCATTCAACAACTCTGCCGCAAAGTTAGACCACAGACATGAGATCTGATCTCCTGGAGGCAGTTGATCTTGATGAACCCTCCGTGGCACATTGCAATGAAGTATCAGCTCAGTCCCCACAGCTGCTGAGGGCTCACAGCACCCAGAATGGATTAAGAGAATTGCACTTCATGGATTTGTGTCTGAGTCCTACCTAACTTTTCTATTAGGTACCCAAGTCTTTGGTGCATTTGAGTGAGCTTCTGTAATGATCATCTGAACTGCCAGATTATTTCCTTCTACAGAGCACACACCCAGCTTGCCTGGGAACTCACTAACCCTCGTTAGACAGGACACTTCCCACACTGCCACAATGAATTTGAGATGAGGAAAACAAACCTCCCCCCTGCCATCGCCTACTGTGCCTCCAAATCTGGGCTTAGTATGGATCCAAACCATGTTCCCGGTGAAACCATTTTCAAACACTCTTGGGCTTAAATGTAGTAGGAGCTGGGACCCATATTTGTTCAGTTAATAAAACCAGACTGTGTTGCTCTACACCAGCCCCATAGCAGCACATCAGTAACACGCTCGGCCTCCTCTCTAACCGTTGAGTTCCCGCTGGTCAAAAAGTGCCTCTAAACCTCACAGCATAAATAACCATCACACCTTCCAGCAGTCTGTACATGTCTTCAGGAAGAACGGATCGTACTCTGACGGGTCATAAGCTTCCAAAGCCACATAGCCCTGCGGGAGAAGCAGATAGCGGGTAAGGTCTCAGAAGCTATTGGTGATAAAACAACGAGAGAGCAGCCAGCCTAGGTATTACACAGCCAGGCATGGTATGAACACAGCACCAGAAGTAGCGGAGATAAGGACTCACGAATTTTCACACACTGCACCTCAGAAGGAAGGTGACTGAAGTGTAACAGGAAAGTTCCTCCATCCATTTTAATTTATCACAGGCATAAATACATAATAAATGATTTCATGAAGCATCCAGAAATAATTACAGGCTAAAATGCTAATCACAACTAGGGCAGTCAAGAAAACAGAAATTTCGTTCAAGGGAAAAAGTTTTGACAGAGAAGGAAACAGATACTAGAAAGAAAATAAAAAAAGAAAGAAGCGACTGACCCCCCACCAGCCATAGCCCTAGGCAAGTTACTAGTCTGCGAGATGCGAGCTCCAAGTTTAGATCATGAGCACACTTTTCTATCTATATGTAGGAATAAAGACCTGAACCATACCTAATGGTCCAGACCACAGCTCCAATTCATCGAGAACTCTGCCTGCAACAAACTTCATATTCTGCAGTTCAAGCTCCCAATGACCAGAGTTAGCTGGGGAACAGCAAGTACCACCACTTGGCATTCACTATTGATGCCAAGACCAAAGAACAACAGATCGAACAGGCTATCAAGAAGCTGAACAGATACTGAGGTTGATACACTGATCAAGCCTGATGCTGAGAAAGGTGAATTACATCCATTTGTCTCCAAATTATAATGCACTGTTTACGGCCAATAAGCCAGGACTTATCTAAATTGCATCAAATAAGAGCTGTACAGGTAACAAAACAGAACGTGTAAGTAAAAAAAAAAAAAAAAAGAACAGAGGCCACAAGTGATGCCCTAAGAACAGTAAGAACAGGGCAAGCATATAAAATACCTCTCCCTACTACTCTCAGTCATTCTTCCAAAACCTTGCAAATGAAGTTTTTCAGCTTTCTTGTGCAGACGATTCTCCAGGGGTCCCAAGAAGAAAAGGGAGCATTCAGCCTGTGGCCCTCTAGGTCTCAGCCCTACACAGTTCTTTTTGGCAATCTGTGGATGTGATTTCAAGTTGAGAGTTGGAAAAACCATACTTTAACCTCAACAGTTCAGGAGTGCTGCAAGACGAGTCCAAACCCAAAAAAGTGGGATCTGCAGTAGGTTTAAGAGGTCACTATGGTGATGGTGCTCACATGGCCCAGGGAGCCAGGCCCCAAGGGCCTATGCTGTTCCCATACACTCAGCAAGCACCTGGGCAGCTCCATGGGGCTTCAGCTACTGCTGAGCGTGAACACTGCTGCCCCTGCAGGGGCCTCTGCTCGCCAGGATCTGGCAATTCCTCAGAGAGCAAACAGCAGCAGCACTCACCGTCTCCCGTTTCTGTCCCTGGAAATCTTTAAGCCCTAACATGCCTCAATTTGCAGAGTTTTAGTGCCACCCCTTGGTTTATTATTACCTATCACCCCATTAGATTACGTGCTGAGACCTCAGTCGATTGTGCTAGGTGCTGTGCAGCACACCCATGTTTGATCCCTTCATGCAGTCAATGTATTATCACTCACACACCCCTTGGCAGAAAGCAGAGCAACAGCCTGCTCTTAAAAACGAGTCGGAAGGGTCTCTTACTCTGCAGCATTTCAGCACACAATGCCTACAATATCCTGGACTACGAGAAGCTGAGTTGTGGCTAACACAGCAGCAACCCAGGCCAGGGAAACTTTCCCCTCCTTGCAGACTGCAGTGTGCTAGAAGAAAAGTAGTGCTGCTGCCATCTTCACACTATGACCAACCACCTCATCGTGCATCTGCAGTCCATGTCCCTGAGACTGGGGGTAAGGAGGAGGTGAGAATGGGGGTGAAAAGGAGGCAGATTTAAGGCAAAAAACCCACATACGAGCAGGTCACTGGAACAACAGAGAGTCAAGGAAGGGAGGTAAAGGAGGAAGGCTCAGATGGTGTGAAAAAGGAGGCAGAAAAGTGAGCTGACAGAAAGACTGAGATGGAGGAACCTGGAAGGACAGCGAGGAGAGAGAGTGTTAGAGGGGAGGAGGAGAATGGAGGAAAGGGGAGAAGGCAGCTTTGGAAAGCAAAGGACAGTGGAGAACTTGGAGGAATCATCAGAAGCAACAAGGGGAGGGAGACACAACACTGGGGAGTCTGACAGAAGAAAAAGAGGCAAAACAGTGAGAGACTTGGGGATGGAGTAAAAGGTTGACTGGAGAGAGAAAGAAAGCAAGGGGAGAGACTGGAGGAAGAAGAATAGATACAGAAAGGGGGAATGGACCCGTGATAGAGACACAGGAAGGTGAGGAGATCTGGGGAACAGGACAAGGAGAAGCCTAATAGCAGGGAAGAGAGCAAGAGAAAATGGACAAAACGAAGGGAGGGGGGGAAAAATGCACAGCCAGAAGTCAGTGTATTAACCAATCCACAGAAGTGTCTTAAGTTCTGCAAAATTTATCATATGCTGCCACAATTAATGCAAACGTATAGAAATTAATTGTCCTGTTACTCTGAAGGGCTTCAGCCTGCTTTTCAGACATGCTGATGATAGAGCTGACACCACAGAGCAAGGAGAAAAGGTGGAGGCTGATCACTGCTGTGCTTGTTCAGGGAGAAGGACGCATCCCAGTACACCAACCATTGCTTTTGGAGGACACCCAGAAAAGTCCTGACCTGATACACAAGCTTGCAAGATGGACTGATGCAGACCCAGATACGTACAGTACACCCAACATATCCTAAATCCCAGAACTTCAGTTATTTGTCATTACGTGCAGTTTAAATGCATGGGTCTTTCACATCAGACCTTTGAAAAAGAGATCATTTGCTCTCATTAAAACAACACAGCTCCCATGACATTTTCAGTTCGGGATAGGAAGCTTGTTTACAGTCTCATAACTCCACTGCACAGTGGTTTCCACTGACAACAAAAGCCTGCTCTATATAAAATACTATTCTATTTGTGGCAGATGATGTAACTGCTCTTATTGCTCTATATATCCATTCCTGAGATGCAGAAAGTTGAGTCATGGGATCTGATACTCAACAGTGGTGTGAAATTCAGAGCAAAATCAACAAAACCAACAAGTATCTCCTACAATGACTGCAATTTTTATGAGTACTGAAACACACGGAACTACAGAATCCATGAGCTGGGTCTATTCACCTGCATGCAGACTTAAGAAAATTGTTGGTGTCTCCCTGTTCCCACCTTTTTTTCTTTTATAAAGCTTGATCAGTAGCATCCAAGGCCATGAAATCGTTTCACTCATGCTCTGCCAACATACTGCAGTACTGCTCTAGCTGAACTCCAGAGACATGAGTGCGGTCCAGTCCCTGGTCACAGACTCAGCCTTTGGTTTCAGCTGACAGAGCTCAAGGTTTTCCCTCTAAATGGTCTGGCTCACAGAGGGAAACCCACCACAAAATGGTGTCTCACCATATTCAGACCCCAGCATGTGCTCACTGCACCAAACAATGCTATTGTTCGTATATGATGGTGAACTTAAACAACTGTAACGATGTATGTCACCATTACAGACGTCCTTGGGAAGAATAAGTTACAGGTGAGGCATACCTGAACTCCAGGCTACTCAACTGAACAGTGAATAACAGCTAAAACCCTGATCTTGCCCACAACCCTCTGTATGCAACCCTCTCCATGACAGAAATTTACTTCTGTTGATACCTTCTTTTTACAGTAGTTTAAATAGAGAGAGAGTTGTTCTTCTTTCCTTTTCCGTATTTCTTCGCTTGACTGGCTGTCCATCTTGTCCTCAATTTTCTGCAGCAGTGGCTCTGAAACATCCTCAAGCCATTTCTTGTACAGGATCTCCTTCTTTCTCAGATTTAAGAAATCATTGTGCCTCAAATACCTGTCCACCTCCTGAGTAAGAAATGGAAAATAAAAACCATACAACCTATTGGCCAACCATGTTAAAGAGTCCACAGGTGAAGCTATGCAGCTTGGCTGACCTGATCTGACTGGTCACCGCTGCAAGGGCCCTGTTTTCCAGCCCTTCTTTCTGCTCCTCCCTCTCTCCACTTCCCACCACTTGGCTCCAAGCTCTCCCTTTCACACTCTAATTTTTTAAGCTGTAGTGCAAGACCGGCAGAAAATCATTCACTTTCTCCCACCAGGTTAGTGAGCTGAAATCACTTCAGAGTAAGGGTCTGATAAACACCAGACTGTGCAAGACAGGCAGCAGGAGAAGGACCTTCTCCCTGCAGCAGTGGCAACCTGCTAGATTAGATCAGCCCTCCTGCCCTTTATTCACAGGCCCACCGTCACCATCTAATCACACCCACAGAACAAAAGTTACGTGCAAACAGGCAGGTAAGTCACCAAAAACCTAATGGGTTTTTCCTAAGCTCATATTTAGGGTTACCACTTCAGTTCTATCCCAAGGAGACTGAGGAGGCCAGAAAGTTGTACTTCTAAATTTAGTTTTTCAAGAATACAGACAATTGCCATTTTCTCATGAATCACTGATGGAGAGAAAAGACATTGACATGCAGGAAAGCACACAGCAAATGAGAGAAAAGATACCACTTCTTACCCTCACAAAATAATTTTCTCTGTCCAAGATGCACTGAGCAGAAGCAATGATGTCTCGACTTTCATCAGGTGCTGCCTAACAAAACATCAACGAAACACATGAAGTAAAAGCAGGACTTAGAGAAGGAGTTAGAATTACCTTTGAATTCAAAATAATTACTCATGTTGCGATTAAAGGCATGATATACCATAACCCAGCTGGCAGAATAGCACAGGCAGGCAAATCCTTGTGAGACTGGCTCTGAATAGTTAGGTTAAACGTAGCAACAGAAGAGTGTTGGAAGAACTGGAATGCACATGTTCAGCAGGACCAGACCATACACCTCCTTGGCCGCTCCTCACCACAACCGCACCACCACTTGCTCCTTGCCACTGTTGCTCACATGTGCCCAATGAAGGTAGCAAGAGGCATCTCTCCGCACCTTCATTTTCAATACAGATACAGCCACACTATACAAAAAGCAATCAAATAAATTAAAACCGTGATGAGGTATTATGTCAAGGAATTCATAAAAGTATAAAAGGAAAAATAGAGGTAAACAGTGAAGTGTAAGAGGAAAGATAATGAGAAAAAGCCCTCCAAAGGCAGAAACTGCCTTGCTGCTGCCTCTGCTCATTAATTTGTCTGCATTTTAAATCTCAGTTACTGTTGTGACATCAGCCAAGCTCTCCTCTAGCATCATCCTCATCTTACTCTTTCTGAAGATCAGAATAGGGAGAAACTGTTCCCTGCATCAGGACACTAAAACATGATTTAAGAACAACAGCCCTTGCAATGCACTGCTGTTGTCAATTTGATTTTTAAAAAGGTAATTCCTTGTAACATGTGGCTTATTGATTGCAACTCCTGCACTCCAGTCAAGGAGCACAAGCAATACAGACTGAATTTGTCTATCATTTGGGGATGGAGTCCCTCCAGGCAAGATTAGAGCACACACACAATGGGGGTATCTCCCCTATGATCAGGCAGCACCAACTCTGTGAGTTAACCAGAGGGATCTTGTCTTCATGAGTCAATCAGCAGCTTTTATAAGCAACAAGTTCACAAAGAATTTTAATTCCACGGCAAAATTTATCTTGAAGAATCTGCTATAAAAAAAATTACCAGCTTTTCAGCATTATGCCAAAAATTCAGGAGGTAAGTTGCAATGCAGGAAACTAAAACACAACCTGTTTTAGACAGACCGTGTCACTTAAGCTAAAACAAATTTACAATCTGTTCTGCCTTCTGGGACTAACCCTCAGTTTAGACACTGATAGGAATTTGCTTCACTTGCACCAGCTTAGCCTAAGAGAACAGGCATGCAACTGAGTTCCTACAAATGACCACGTTAGCTGCTGTGCTGTAAATGGCACGCTCATAGCCAGTCCCAAATGAGAAATAAGGTGCTGGGTTAAACCACCAAGAAGGCTCAGCTAGTGCGTCATATGATTGTGATCACTTTCAAGTTTGCACTTCACGAGAGTTGCACAGATGCTAATACCAGCTTAGGTATCACTAGAAGTTTAAATCAGTTTCAGTACATCCATACTATTTCTACCAACACAAGTTAATCCTCAAGTGACCTGGTTTTACTTAGACCTAAGCCAGAGGCAGGGCTGAAACATTCACACTTCTTCTGCTTGACCTGCTGCCTACCTCCTGTGGTTTCCATCGATGAATTCAAAGTCATCCCTGATGCGACCTTCTTGTGCCATTTAAAAACTGAGCTACAGCCGTCGCATTTTTGCACAAGCCTACCATGCCGGTGGCAGCGCAAGACTCAAGGAATGCATCTGATGCACAGAATGGAAAATTAGTCTGCTACTCCCTGTGCTTAATATTAATTTTTAATCCCAATAAACAGTGCAGTTTCCAGTCATGCCWGCCTTGACCCCATTGACCGGCTCCACACTCCAACAGGCTTCTTATATTGGGATGAGCAGGACATCATACATCAAAGCAAGCAGGGAGGAGACAAGCAGTATATAAAAAAAAAAAMCCCAAACATAAACCAAAAAACAAACGAGAAAGTGGAAATCTAAATTTCTGGCGTGTTTTAAGACTCTTTCATCCTACTATTTGAAACAATCGGCATGTTGCATTATACCTACAGATCTACTTCACATAATCACAAAACCTTTCTAAAACTAGTACCTTAACAGCACCAGGGAGACATGGCCATCTCTCCAGCTGAGAATAAACCACTAGCAGAACGTACTCAGAACACATATTGGTGAACAGGTGAAACATTTTCCTTCAGGATCATAGAATCATAGAATCATAGAATCATTAAGGTTGGAAAAGACCTCTAAGATCATCAAGTCCAACCATCAACCCAACACCACCAAGCCCCACTAAACCATGTCCCTAAGTGCCTCATCTACACGTCTTTTAAATACTTCCAGGGATGGTGACTCCACCACTTCCCTGGGCAGCCTGTTCCAATGTTTAACCTCTCTTTCAGTAAAGAAATGTTTCCTAATGTC